>MNCI01015910.1:935095-1006273 GCA_015680685.1 Gnetum montanum | reverse complement strand
CCTAGCATTGAAAAATTTCATTCCCCAACATAGAAGCCACAATAGCTAGATTTCAACACTTCATGCACTTCAACATTGACCAGCCAATTCAAAAAGCATGGTGGAGAGCTTAGCATGGAGAATTCATCTCCAGTGTGGAAGGTGTGCCCTAGTTACTATTTATAGTAAATAGAATGGCCATGGGGGGAAGAACTTACCGTATATAGTAACCTCCAAAATTTGGGCATCCATCTCATTTAAATTTGGTAGTCATTCTGCAACCTCATTCATAGCCTAAAGAACCTTTAAAAGCCAACCTCAAACACCATTTATAGATTTAACAATTTTACACAGTTTAGAAAATATTGGCATACACATACTTTTGCACATAAAATTGTTCACAATTCTACACTTGGGCATTCCTAAGCAATTGAGAGTTTTTACAAGTTTCCACACTTATGTAGACACCTTGTGACCTTGTGGCCTCATAACCACCTTTGGGGTTTATGAATTTCCAAACTCCACATTGCACTCATGGGATTCCCAACTCCTAGCATGGAGAATTTTGGTATCTTAGTTTTTTCACACTTATGAACCTCTACCATAACCAACATTGTAGATCTAAGGTTGTAGTTGAGGAAGATTCAAAAGCATCAGGAGTACCTTAGCATCCAGATCATGGAGCAGATTACATCGACTTCAATGGGCTTTGAACTTCTACACTATTGAACCCCCATTGGCTGCTCATTTAGGCACCATTTGTACACATTTTCTCTAACTTATTATTTATTTTTTCTCTTAATAAAATTTTAAGTTTTGGGATTTTTGTACAAAATACACTTGTTTATTATCTATGCATTATTCAGATCTACTATTAATTTTGCATTTTTTTCACCAAGCTTTACATTCCGTAAGTTCCTGGTTGATTTGTTGGACCAGCCAGGGTGCCCTAAATCCCATTTTTTCTATGGAGGCCCTAGGGATTCATGGCTTGAAAAACTATTGCACTAAGGATATTTGATTTTTCAAACAATTGAGTTTTTCACTTGCAATAGGTATTTTTGTTGAAATTGACCAAATTTTACACCTTGTTGTTCAACTTTTTGGAAAAACATAAGCTTCCCTATCAGAATTGACTACCATCGGCACAAGTGAAGACATTGGAACTAATGATAAATGTTATGTAGAAATAGAAGTTATTAGATAAGGACAAAATACTACAAAAACACCAACACAAGATCTATACTAGCAATGAAAAACTCAAGATTTCAGGGATGATCCTCAAAGACATGTTTTTGGCTATAGCCATGGCTAAGATCTCAGTTCTATAGAAGTAGAGCCTAAAGTTGATCATGAAATATGCAAGTCCATAGAGCTCCATCATGCCCAATTAGAATCTCATTCATCCTATTTTCATAGGACTCATAATCTCCTATGGCATCATGGCATGTCGTGCCACAAAACCTAAGAAGGCTAGTGACAAGGAGTATGTGAACAACATGTTCACATTTGCAAACATGTTTCAAGGTTTGGATGACAACCACATCAAGCATGATGGAATGCCACTATTGGCACCTATTTTTAGGTTCAACCTGTAACGCCGAAAAATGTCGACAATTGGAATACCAAACAAAATCCGCGTACATAGTCTTAACCACGGATTCGTGTGAGGGCTGTGCTGGAGAAAACGAATCCGCAGTGCCCTGAACGGTCTTGTCGATCAGACAGGGACTTACTAAATCAGTAAATCGATGGAGATTATGAATATTTCGTGGAACGATTTGATTCGATGAGCCACGAAATGAGAGAAAAACGATGTAGATAAATTGTAATAATGACAACGTTATCACGACAAAAGGAATCATACACGAGAGAAATGTGTGATTTCAAGATCTATGCTTTGACCCGAAAAAATGAGTGTTTTGTATACCAAGTTACACTGGGGAGACCCCGATTATCCTGTGCGAAACAAACACAAAATAACAAGAAAAATGTCCAAGAAGAAGTACAGAATGGAGTCCGATCTACCCCGTATGCCAAAGATGGGATGCAAGGAAGGTCAAGCTCTGATGTCTATCGATCAACTGCTTCTAATCAATAGAACTCACAAGCCACACCAGATGATCTCTCAATCTCTGATCTGCTCCTTTTGCCTTGGGTAGTCTCTTCTCGGAACTTCCAATGATCACCAATGGAGAAAGTTGTGTCTTCGACAAAGGGCCAATCGCTCCTGCTGCCAATGCTCAAGCAAAATGTTTCCTGTCTCTGTTAAAAGATAGTGCTACCCAAAAGATTGCCAAGAGTGCTGCCCTCTTTTTTTCTGTTCCTCTCGTGTCTTCTTTCCAACTGAGGTATTTATAAGTCTGACAATATGTGGAGAAGGCATGGCTGTGATGACACATGTTTCAAACCTTTCAGAAGATCATTGACTTGACCATCCTTGTGTTGAAATTCATGACTACGCACAATACACGCACCTACGTATTGTGTGTATGAATAAAAAATGTGGATCGGGCATGTCTCAGTTGATTTTGGGCTACATTACGCTTACACGCATTGTGTCGCGTGCAAGAGTGTAATAAAGCACAAAAGTAATGGACTCAAGTTGCTTTACGCTCGTTCACGCTGCCAAGCGTAGTAAAGCGTAAACCATGATTAACTTGGCGATGAATTACGCTGACGTACGCTGCGTTGCGTAACGAGCATGAGGTGATCAATCTATAAGAAAAAGAAAAGAGTTGATCTGTTGCGCTTCCTCTGGACTCTCTTTGACCTTTGCAAAGCTCATTATGCTGCATTGCGTAATAGAGCGTAAATCCGACCTTAGACAAAAGACTTAGCAGGATGTGCGAGATGTCGCATATTACGCTGCTTAGGCTTTAAGTTTCATCAAATCTGCTAAAGTAAGTTACCTTCTGATGTTAGACTATGTTAAACAGAATTACGCTATGTATCATTACGCTATGTTGCATAATGTAGCGTAAAGACAGAAAACGTAGTGAAATTTGAAATCTGTAAGGAACTTGGAGACTTGATGCTGGGCGCCATTTCGCCTCACTTTGCCTCGTTCTGCCTTCTGGAAATTTTGCCGTGAACTTTCACACAAATTGTGCATCTTCGTCTTAGGCCGATTTGCGATTTCTACAGTGTTTCAATGGCTCCTCTTTGTTGACGAATAGAGGGCTTGCCCGAAAGATGTCAACAAAGAATACGAAACACCGGACTGATGAAAGTACCATCAACGTCCATCAACAGATACTCAAGTATAATCCTATCAACGTAGAGGTGCAAAGATAAGGAAATTCGGGGATAGACTGGTATGGGAGGAAACAGGTTCGGGGAAGACACAAATGTGGTGGGGATAGCATTTTCACGCATACGCAAATAGGCTTTCTTCTGCAATTGTGTTTGCATGAAGTTATGCCGTCATTTTGTAGATGAAGGGGCTGCATAGACAAATTGTGTTGTGTCTGCACGGCCTAGGTGAGATGTGTTTCACCCATTTTGCCGACCCCATTTTTTTTTGAGTGTCCATTAGGCGAATTGCGTCACGCCAGCTTATGGACTTGATTGTAATGTGAATGCGAAAAGCGTGTGCTGCGTATGTACATCTTGTGTACGGGAAGTGGATGGGATAGTTAGGAGTAATGATAGGGGTTAAGGGTAGGATTATGAGGAATACAAGGATGCACCCTCCAAGTAGACAGGCCAACTTAAGCAGTTATCTCAAAACGCTATCGATATTACACCACTCGAATGAATGCACCTTCGAACGACATCTTCGCAACAAGTAACCTGCAACCAAAGAAGGAAAAAGAGGATACCATTGTCCATGCGCATCGCGGGTGAGGTTGTTGAAACAAGTGCTATTGGAGGCAAGATAAAGTGAACGGGCCGTGAAGGAAGAACTGTAGCCCGAGGCCTGAGTCTTCAACCTTGACGCTCAGCCCAACATATCGCCACCAAAGAACATCAGACTCGGCGCACCTGACTAGTTATGTAAGGGACCATCTAGATGAATCTGTGAAGCTAGGGCCTAATAGCGATGATGAGCGGATATCCCCAAAGCCGTAATTGATGAGAATGCCTTTGGGGCTCTGGGCGGCAAAACTAACCTCTCAGAGGTACCACCGCTGGAATAGGCACGGTGACGGTATCTCCGAGGGGTCAGTAGTATGCCCTTCAGCACATCCGAGGGATCAGTAGAATGTGGGTAAGGTAGTGATGTTGGGGCTGTCTCAGCGTCCCACCCCGTTTGTCTTGCAGCTGCACAGAGAGAATCACGTTCGCTTGACATGCATGATGGTAGCTTATGCGTCCCAGTTTTAAGTCTTGGTAGACTGTCGTTGCTGTTTTTAAGTCTCCGCAGACCATGGTCCCAGTTTAAAGTCTGGGTGGACAGAGCAATGCTAGTTTTACATCGTAGCGGACGGTGGCGAAGCTGAGTTATGGTCTCAGCAGACCACGTTGTAGGTGTCATTTTTGTGTCATGACCCAGGGACAATTCTGTGCTGATTTTACGTCTCAGCAGACGGTTGCTTACCTTTGCCAGTTTTATGTCATGACGGACAGCCGGTGCCAGTTTAGCGTCATGGCGGACGCATGCAAAAGATGCCATTTTTTCATCTTGGTGGACCTATACAACATTGCCAATTTTACGTCGTAGCGGACAGTTACAACTTGCTAGTTTTACGTCGTGGCGGACGATCAGTACCAGTTTAGCGTCGTGGCGGATGCGTGAAGGGCATGCCAGTTTTACGTCATAGCGGACATTTGTTGCCAGTTCAGCATCGTAGCGGATGATTGTGGCCATACCTGATATTCACACTGGAGATGCAACTATATGTAGTACTGCTTCAGATATATATGATTGACAGGGTTTGGTAACTCGTTGCCATCGACATCCGCTAACTTGAATGCTCCATTGCTATACGCATCAATCACTAAGAAAGGGTCCTCCTAGTTTGCAGAGAATTTGCCTACTAGTTCGCAAACGGCCTTGAGAACTAAATCTCCTTTCTTGATCAGACGCTGCCGAAGATTGTGACAATGCTTTTGCCTCTGCCTGTCTTGATACTTTTTGATCGTATCAAGCGTCTGTATTCACTTCTCTTCTACTGAGTCCAAATCCATGATCCGAGACTTAGTGTGTTGAGCCTCATTTATAATCGTGGAGAGGACCATTGTCAGAGAAGGAATCTGCAACTCGAGGGGCAGCACTGCTTCAGATCCGTAGACTAGGCTATAGGGTGTACTCTCTGTAGCCGTCCTACATGTAGTACAATACGCCCATAGCACATAGAGGATTTTTTTGTGCCACTGCCTCTTGTTGCTGTTGACCATTTTCTTGAGCAGATTGATGATGACCTTGTTTGTTGCTTCAGCTTGACCATTCGCTTGCGGGTAGTAGGGCGAGGAAAAAGATTGTTTAATGCCAAGGCTATCACAGAAGGATTTGGTTTCCGTACTACTAAACTGCGGTCCATTATCGGTCACGATAGTCATCGGGAGACCAAATCTGGTTACAATGTTGTCTAAGATGAAATGGCAAATCTATTGAGATGTGATTTTCTGTAGAGGAATAGCTTCTACCCACTTTGTGAAATACTCAGTAGTGGTAATTATGAAACTATGACCTGCGGAAGATTTTGGTGTGATGGGACCTATGATGTCTAGTCCCCATCGTTGAAACGGCCATGTTATTTGAGTCGTATGTAACTCTGTAGGTGACACGTGTATAAGATTTGCATGACGCTGACACGTGTCACAATTTTTAACCTTTGTCAGGCAATATTTTTCCATGCGTGGCCAGTAGTACCCTAAGCGGCGAATTTTTGAAGCCATAGCCCATGGTGCTACGTTTCCTCCACATAATCCCTCGTCAACCTCACCAACGATACGCTGTGCTTGGTCTTCATTAACGCAAGTAAGCAGCACACCATCAAAAGAGCGTCTACAGAGAGTACTGTCTCCTATGATTACGTACTGCCTAGCTCGCTTGTGGATTGCATCTTTCCGTGCGTGTGTCAATTCGTGTGGTGGCTCGCCTTGCAAGAGGTAAGTTTTAATGTTGTCATACCATTCTGGCGTGCTTTCTTTGAGAAGAGAAGATATTTGCATCGTCTAAACAATAGGACCTGTACAATCTGTTATTAAAGCAGGACAAGTGTCGAATAGATATGATGGCACGTTTAAAGCCAGCGTAGCCAGTGCATCGGCCAGTGTGTTATCATTTCGTGGCACGTGTTGGGCATCGATGGTCGTGAATTGCTTCAGGAGATCTTTAGCCATATCGCAGTAGGATTGCAAATGTATAGCTTTGCAGGCGTAGACTCCTGTGATCTGATTGATGACAAGCATCGAATCACCCCTAATTGCCAAGTGTCGAACATCGAGTTTTCTTACAGCTAGTAATCCCTTGAGGAGCCTCTCATACTCTGCCATATTGTTCGTACAGGGGAAGGTCAAGAAATATGCGTGAAGACACACATCCTCAGGTGATAGCGTAATAACGGTGGTAGCACTGCCACCTCTAGCGGTTGAAGCTCCGTCGAAATACAACGTGGCTTCGGGGCCTGTTAAGACAGGGCTTACACTATGTACATATTCGTCTGGAAATTCAGGCTCTATGGTTGCCTGACTGTCAATAGGAGATGTTACTAATTGGTCGGCTATTGCTTGGCCCTTCATAGAAGATTGGCCAATGTAATGCAGATCGAATTCTGCCATGATAGCCTTCCAACGAGCTATTTTGCTACTTTCGTATAAGTTATGCGTAATGGCCCTAAGGATATTATTTTTACAGATCATGTTAACTTGGCTACGGAAAAGATAATGTCTGCATTTCTTGAGCGTAAATACTAACGCTAAGTAGTTACACTCTACTTCGTTGTACCTCGTTTCATACGCACATAGAGTGTGACTCAAGTAGTAGATGTGTACTTCCAACCCATCATCCCTCTTTTGACAGAGTAACGCTACTAAGGCTACGTCTGAAGTTGCGAGATAGATATAGAATGGTTGATCCCTTTGCGGTGGGAAAAATGTTGGCAAGCATTGAAGCTCCTGCTTCAAGCTGTCGAACGCACACTGACAATCGTCCGTCCATTTGAAATTAACCCCCTTTTTAAGCAAATGTTGCATAGGGTGTAACTTGTTGGTTAATCTCGAGATGAACCGCCTGATAAACTGTAACCTCCCTTGTAATCCGCGTAATTGCTTAAGACTTGTAGGGGGTGCCAACTCAACAATGGCTTTGAATTTGTCAGGGTCTACGCGTATGCCAGCTTCCGATACCACAAAACCCAGCATGCGTCCAATTTTGACTCCAAACACACACTTTTTTAGGTTAAGTTGGAGGTCATACTTAGAACATCTTTTGAGGACTAACTCCAGATCGTCTGACTTTATAGACTTAATAGCTATATCGTCGACATAATCATTCAATCTCCCTAGGAGGTAATCGCTAAAGATGTACGTCATAGCTTGTTGATATGTTGCTCCAGCATTTTTTAAGCCAAAAGGCATCATGGTGTAGCAAAAGGTCCCCCAGGGTGTCATAAATGTCGTTGTTAGCTGGTGCTCTAGGTTAATGCGTATTTGATTGTAGCCCGAGAAGCCATCCATGAAGGACAAAAGCACATGCCCAGCGGTTGTATCCACCGATTGATCGATACTCGGCAATGGGAAGTTATCTTTGATTGTAGCCTTGTTCAAGTCCCGAAGTCTATGCAGATGCGTATGCCTCCGATCTTTTTAGGAACCACTACAATGTTAGATACCCACTCTGAGTAATTAACTGCGTGAATAAAACTAGCCTGGTACAACTTAGTGATTTCATCACGTACTGCTAGCATGACTTCTGGCCTGATCTTTCATGCTTTCTGTCTGACGGCTTTGATATGGGGATCTAGGATGATGTTGTGTTGAATTAACTTTGGGTCTAGTCCCGGCATATCCTCATATGACCATGCAAACACCATGCTATTATTCTGAAGAACTTGTTTTATGTCATCATGTGTCTTTTGGCCCAATAGAAAACTAACCTTGAGAGTTTTAGCCTCACCCCTATGCGTAACCACCGAGACCTCGTTGAGTGGATCTTCGGTTACATCCCTAGCTTCCAGATCTAGTGTGCGCGTCGATTGCTCTAGCCAGTCTAGAGATGTTTCCGACATGGCTATGATTGCGTCATTAAGGGCTAGGTTAGTTTCTATTAGTGCGGGATCAAGTTGTCTAATAATTTCACCGTGTGAGCTTGCTAAAACTAGCGGTGCAGACAACATTTCGTTCATCTATGAATTATCCTACAAAAGTGTCAAATGTGAGAGTGATTAGAAAGATACTAAGTTTGATGCGATAAGTGTTGAATGAATAACATTTAGTTTAGCGTACAGGAAGTGACGTGACATTGCTGCGTAAAGGTAACTGAATTTTAAAGTTTGCGAACAACCTGTAATTAATGATACCTGATTATGAGGAGATAAGATACGGTAGTTTAGGGTCGTTTCGGACCGTAATGCATGCGATATCTAACGTAATTAATGTCTTGATCTCCAGGTTCCAGCTCATACTGACACCAAATTTGGGCAAGTCTCGCTGAAATCAGGTATCAAGTCAGTTAAATTTTTTATATAAGTAAGCAGTTTTCAGTAAGAACGGGCTGTTGGCTATCGTGAATTCGAATTTCTAACTGTTACAAAGCGAGAGGAAGAGGAGCAGAAGATTGTAGCGCATAGTTTGCAAAGACGTGAAAGTGCAAAACTGTGAAGGTTTTGAAACCGTAACAATGGCGCCTAAAGTGAAAAGGAAGAATGCGAAATTGGCTAAAATCGACGAGGTGCAAGAGAATCTGCAGCGCACTTCACAGGCGATAGTCAAAGTGAGGGACCCTATGCCTTTGAACCGGTAGGCCATTCCTTGCGTACTTGTGTTGTTTTAGCAGTGTTTATTCCTGTAGCATTGTTCGCGTAAATGAGGGTTTTAGACTATGGACCTCGCGTTAAGACGAGGGTTTAATGGGGTGCGCCTATCGCCGTTGTCGGGGACAAACCTTGCGCTGTGGCAGGGGTTTGGGTGATTTTGGCATGAATAGTTAAGCGTAATTTGTAGGTTTCCTATATTTAAACATGCAAATGTGAATCTAGACATTGATCTATTTATTGCATTTTCTATACAGTGTTATGCTAAGACCTGTCTTAATCGTCTTAGATATCGTTGGGGTTTTATGCTGCATAAACCCAATCGTGCCTAATGTCCCTCCCCCGCAAACTCGGTTGCATGGGAGGGCCATATGGTTTCGAAAGGGCATGCTGGAATTTCTGTAGTTTTTACTGTGTAACTACAGCGTTATTATATGGTCTAATTTTTCAGGAGATATTGCTGTGCCATTTTGGAGCACCTGTTAGTGGGTTCCGCACAGGGAATTTTGGCTTTCTTAACAGATGGAGCCATCGATACTGGTCATCCTCAGGACCGAGAACTTAGTGCTCGAGGTTTGACGTGCTTAAGTTGAATCTGGGAGATGGCCAAGTTTAGTTGCTACCACGCATAAAACTCTTTGTTCGTGGCCCATCATGTCTCGACCTACTTTCAAAACCCACCAGGCACGGTGTACTATTCAGGTGGGTAAGTGGTTTTCTTGGCTATATTGTCATTATATATCTATTATCTAAGTTTTGTAAAGCATAAGATAAGCTTATGTGGTATGGTACAGGTTTTTTATTCAAGAGAACAAGTTAGTAGGGGATGGTGATACTTTGTCATGGACCAAAACGGTGATAAAGGCGTTTACCTCGACTAGCAACGTACGCGCTGGTGTGATGGGGTAGATCGGCTTCGACATACATGAGTACCCCATCCATTATGCTGATGCTTTCGAGAATTTCTAGAATCTCGGGTGGCTACATGATGATTGGACCTTGGATCCACCCCTTACCGTTGCGGATGTGCAGAGGAAACTTCCTCCATTTCCTTTGCCATTTGGACCTGGTAAAACTGCTACATATTCTATTGTTGCATGGTGTAATTGTGAATTGTGAATGTTGCATAATAGTGTTTTTGTTTGATCTGTGTCTTACATTGTTCAGTCAAGGAATCCCGAGAGATTACCCTTACAATTTCCGGCCATGAGGCAAATACCCTCCTCTTCCGCTACGGCGACATCAAGGATGCACAACGCTGGCTCGGCCACGCAGTGGCCCCAATTGCGGTGGTCACCAAGATATGAGAAGTGAGGCTAATGCATTTATTTTTAGCTGCGACCCCTAACTTCCCCGCCAGTGAAATGTTAACGTTGGTCAACTCCTTTAGCAAAAGCGCAGAGCGTTTTTGCACGCGCGTGCATCACGTACGTGTAAATTTTGACATTGACGCTCAGCTCTTTGCAGACCTTTTCGACGTCCCCTCTGATGGCCTTCCCATTGAGGAAAAGGTGAAGAGGAGTCTCTCCTATCAGGAGTGGTTGGAGGAGTGGGTAGGGGTCAAGAAGGAGACTAAATGGATCCCTTGTGAAAGAATTCAACTAGAAATCACCAAGACGATTTATCCCCTATTTCGAGCCTGGGCTTTTCCTAAAACACTCTCGCAGGGGAGATTCTTTTCCATAGAGCAGACCCATATTATGCAGGAGGTCATCGAAGAAGGGACCCAGTTCAACTGGGCAAGCTATTTTGTTGAGGGGCTACGCACTGAGATGATCAAGCTTCGCAAGAAGCTCAAGTCTCGATTCAACGTGCATTACGCCTTCTTCATAACCTACCTTCGGCGTTTTGCTGAATTCTTGGTCATCCAAAGGAATGGGGTCTGGGTGCAGCAAGACCGAGACCAGCTATCCAGATCTTGGATTACCCACATTTTCAGCACTACCCATGGATAGGATCCCCCGGAAGGGATTGGCGAATCTCTATCTATAATGACCAGGGATTTGGCGGCGTCGCGAGTACGAGGCCCCAACAGCGTAGGCGGGATAATGTCTACTTACACTGGCGATGCCTCAGGAGGGAAACGTTTGGCGACAGAAATTGTAGAACCTTTAGCTCGGCGTAAAAGGCTTCGTTTGACTAAGGCCTCTGTGGAGCCTGGGAGTGACACAGGTTGAACTGTGGTAGTCAGAGTTCAGCGGAGTAAACCTCCGCCTGGTAAGCATGGAAGAAATGTATTGAAAGTTGTATTACGCAATGTTTATCTAGGATATTTTGACTTGTATTAAGCGTATTATGTGATATGACCAGAGAAAGTTATGGAGCAGCTGACCCCTGAAATAGGGGTAATGATATTAAGTCGTGGGGAAGGGGCCCTAGTTTTAGAAGAAGAGGCCCCAGCTGTTAGGGTGAGCCACGCACAGATCCTTATGCATGAGGAGGCCTCAGCTGTTGGGACAAGCAATGCACAGACTCTTGTGCGTGAAGAGAGAGAGGAGGCAGAAGATATTGGCAGGCTCCCCACTGTTACTAGTAGAGGTAATGAGTGGTGTTGGAAACTTTGAAGAGTTCTATTAATAATTAGAGTTTCTAACTTGACGACGCTATAGGAGAAGAGGATGTGTCCATGTCCGCCGCTGTGAGCAGAGTGTGGAGAGACTTCCCTAACAAGTTCGCCTTCATGGAAGGTGTTGTCAGCGATATGATCGAGCGCCTCGAGCGCGTCGATCCTGAAACTGGTACGTTGTAGTGATAATAGGTTTATTTTATTATATAGTGGTAATGTGTCATATACATTGATAATGCTTGTTGTTAGGAGCTTGCCTCCAATGGGACCCAACGAAGCCCATTGATTTGGACACAGTGGAGCCTCCATCTGATGGAGCAGTCGTGCCACACCACATTTATGAAGAGATGCGTAAATGTGCATTATGCTCGACTCGCTCCTTATGGGAGAGTAAGGGTGTAAATGAAAACCTCTGGAAAAGCGTGCAGAGATTAGAGAAGAAGAATGAGTCTCTGACCAAAGAGGTTGGGGACCTAAGGTCGCGATGCGAGTTCCTATAGGTACGGGAAACGGGTGAGGAGGACTGGCGTACTGTTGTTATTGACTACTCCCATTATTGGACTGCAATCAAGAACAGCATGCAAACCAGTCGAGTGTTGGTGGAGCAGCGGATGCAGATAGAGCTATTAGCTCAGAAAAGTCAAGACTGGAGGGATTTCTGCGCAAGTGTGCAAGAATGGGGGCAGAAGGAAAAGGACCACAAACATTTGTATAAGCGAGAAAGTATTGCGTATTTTCGACATTATCGTGATTCTGCCGTCGAAGCCCAGTGCTTGTGAGTCTTCCTGGATGTCATTGGGGCATCCGAAGCCTTCAAGAAGTTTCAAGAGCAGGTGACTGTAAGTGCATCCCCGGAAAGGAAGGTGACTCTCCCTGGGGGCAAGACTACTATCCCTACCTTCTTCCCTGACCCGCGTCGCTGGACTAGCATGGAGAAAGGGAAGGTGAAGGCTAGAACTGCTCTGGGAGATGGAGTGTGGTCTGACCTGACTGAGGATGAAATCATGGAGCGCCTATGGGCTGGCTTGGAAAAGCTTCCCTTTGCTGCGGAAGCAGGGCCATCGCGAGTAAGTTTAATCATGACTAAGTTTAAATTTTTTGATTGTGTTGTCAAGTTTTGTTTTGCTAATATGTTCTTTGTATCTAGGTACCGGAAGATGATAGAGAAGGTGAGCCGGCTGAGGAGCAAGTACAAGAAGAGGGACATAGTGATGAAGAGTGTTCTCCTGTGGAGCCGGTGCTAGAGCAAGAACCTCATGAAGAGGAAATTCCTCATGAAGGAATAGTTTCCAGAAGAGAAGGTCCACTAGAGGATGATTTATTAGGTCTAGAGCCGGACTTGAGAGATACTGGTGATAGTGGCATCAGAGGAGATGCGTAATTGTGGTTTACGCATGGTTTTATTGATTGGAGTCAACAATGGTTATGTGAATGACTGAAAGACTAGCTATAAGATCTTGTGACGATTTTAAATGTTATTTATTTTTTTGTCTTTTGCATTTTTATTTGCGAAGCGTAAGCGTAGTTGTTAACAATTTTGCTTAAGTTATGTTGCGACGGAATAGAATTGCTAGTTTAAGGCCATAGCGGGCCGTCACTAGTTTTTGGCCATTGCAGGCCATCATGGGAGTTTGCGTAATCTGGAAACTAGTTTTAGGCCATTGCGGGCCATGGCTAGTTTTAGGCCATTGCAGGCCACTCTGCGTAATATAGAGAGCGTAATCAATGGTAATGTACATTTTTTGCGTAATTGGACTAAAGTGATCAAAAGGCATAAATAGCGTACATAAGAGAAATGCAATAGCATAAGGAATGGCAAGCGTAAACATTGAGAATTTCTGTAGCGTAAATATGTATTGGATGAAAACGGACCACTAAGTGTAAACAGCGATAATTGGTAAAAACATAATAATGCGCGTAAATGCCATTCAGTTCAACCACTAATTCGCAATTGCTTCTTAATGGCCTTTACGTTCAATGTTGCGTAAGGGTAGAGGGATTTACAGTCTGACTCCTCCATGCCGTCATCCGGAAATGGCAAGTTGGCCCAGGCTAGACTTTCATCATTGGTTTCGGTTTGTTGAGGGATTTGGAGATGGGTCTGATCATCCGATGCTTCTACCTCTGAACCCCGTTCTTCTTCAATATTGTTGACAGTACTGGGGGTGCTTTCATCACCGCGTATTACAACCTCCCCTCCTGCATAGGGTAGGTGTATTTCCTGATATATTGGTGATGAAACTGCCCTCAGCTGGGCTAACCTCCCTAAGATCAAGTTGAATCCAGGCATCTCCTCAATGACTAGGAATGTGGCATCCATTGGGAATTGATTCCCTGCCACAAACTCGATACGCACCATCCTCTTGACCTGAACCCTTGCTCCATTGAACGACTTTACGCATGTTATCATTGTGGGAATGATCTGGTCGACCAAACCCAACCTATCCACAATTGGATAAGGAATGACATTTGTAGCTGCGCCGTCATCCACGTGTACCCTCCGGATCAGGTACTGACCGACCCAGATGATGATGAACATGGGTTCAGTTGTCACCTAACCTTTCTCAGGATCATCCTTGATGGACTCTTCATGAAAGGTTAGCGAGGTGGGCTTAGGTTGCTCAGCTTCGAAAGGAAACATGACAACGTGTATCACTTCTTCCTCTGTTGGTAAGCTTTCGTCCATAGGTATGGATGTCAACATGCGGACCATAGCCTCACGGTGTTCTTGGGATGTCATGAGTAGGTCATAGAGGCTCAACGTTGTATTGTTTTGTTTCAGAGCCCGTTTGACCTGCGTAAATGCGTCGAGGAGATTCCTCTCTCGACTAGGTTGTTTATTCCCCTTGTCTTCTTCCATTCGTCCCAAGAGACGAATCTCCTGAGGTGGAATGATGTCAGTTAGGGGGTTTTTCTTTTTCTCGCCGAGAGGAGGTGGCTACGTTTCTGCATCTTTATCCTGCCTCTGAGGTACAGGCGATGGCACAGAGGCTAGGGGCCTAGGCTTAGGGAAGCTGAGCATAAAGTGGTCTTTTGTAGCGTTAACAGATGTGTCCTCTCCCTTTTGTTTGTCAGGTGATGGTTGGCAATTTTGGTTAGAGGCCTGCCCCTGTGTGAGAGGAGTAGTCGATGGTTTTGGCGCCCTGAGAATGAAAGGTGCCCTAGGTGTGGGCGTGGACGAGGCCGTGGCTTTGCTATTACTATGTGGCTGAGTGGCATTCTGAGAAGGTGCCCGAATGATGAAGGGTGGCCTTGAGATACCACTAGCTGTTGATGAAAGGTTTGTCCCCCTTGGTGAGCAGGTAGGTACACACAAAACAAAAGGTTATTTGGGTGGTACTTTCCTCTCACTATCCGTACTCACTAGATTGATTGTATAGGGTGCATTGTTTGCATTCAACAGATCCTTATACATGTGCAATGCTTGGTTCTCCGGACGCGTCGGACTACTGCCTTCTAGTTTCAAATGACCGTCATCGATCATGTGTTGAATGTCGTCCTTCAACACCCAGCAGTAATCTATGTCGTGACCACACAACTAGTGGTAGTCACAGAAATGGTCCAGCCTGAAAGATTTTGGAACTGGTGGTTCGTTAGGTAGGGCTAAAGAAGGATTCTTCAGCAGTTCACAATGACGTCTATGACGCTTCAAAGCTTCTTTAAATACCCTTTTTGGTTGAATGTATCCTACCCCTAATAATTGTTTCAATAGTTCTGAGTGTTTTACAGGCAGGGCTGTATACTTTGAGCGATCTTTACGCTCAAAGTTTGGTTTTGGCTGGGGGGGCCCTTCAGGGGCAGCTGTGTCTTGGCTGGTGCTGCCCGCACTGGCCGTAGTCTCAGGAGGCGCTATAGGTGCCTTCTTGTTCTTGTTCTTTGTGCCCTCAGCCAGCGCAGCTACTGTCGTTGTCGTCATTTTACCTTTGTCCTTGCCTTTATTATGAGCATTTTTGTAGGCGACATACACCGAGTCTTTGCTGGCCTCCGCAACATCTTGGAGGCTTTTAGTTTGAGCGAAGGCCTGATGTAAGGAGTTAGGGGAAAGATAATACAACTTTGACTTGATAAAGTCATTGACTGCTCCTTTGAAGATGGCCAGTAAGTGTGGCTCCACGATTGGCTCACGGATTTCATTCAAAGTAGCACTCCAGCGCTGTATGAACTTCTGGACTGGTTCGAGAGGGTCTTGTTTCACTCCCATGAGTTGATCTAACGTTACTTCCGACTTCAAGTTGTATTTAAAGAAAGTCACAAATTTTGTCAGAAGCTCTTCCAGGGTTGAAATGGAAGAGCGTGGGAGGGCTCAATACCAATCTAGAGCTTTCCCTATCAGAGACATAGCAAAGACGCGGATAATCGTGTGAGGCCACTGTTGCAACAACAAGGATTCGGATCTGAAGGTGACCAAGTGAGCGTTAGGATCCCCCTCCCATTATACTTGGTAAAATGACGTAAGGACATCCCTGGTGGCAACGATAGCATGGGGACCGCTGGACTAATAGGATCATCTTGGTAGAAGTCCATGATCTGTATAGTGTCTGAGCGAGCGGCCTTAAGACACCTAACCTCCTCAATGAGGATTTGAATAAGTAAAAAGACTTGATCTAGACCTATTGATGGAGGTGTCTGTGTGGAAGGCATAGGAGGTTGAACTGGGAGAGTGGTGTCGGGGAGTGGAAATGAAGGGATGGTTTGGCTGGCAGATGGTACGGCAGGGATCCCTGCAGGCAAGGGCACCTGTGAAGACCACCATCCACCAGTTTGGGAAGAGAGATTAGCCGCCGCTGGTTGCGCGGGATAAGGGTAAGGATATTGTGGGACCATCTGCAGAATAAGTGTTGTGGGTGCAACCGAGGGTTGCACACCATATACCACAGACTAGTTATGTTGTGCCGTGGGGATGGTCCACTGACTCGTGGCAGGTTGTTGGACGGGTATCTGTGGCTGCATGACGGCGATGATCTGTTGGGTTGGAGGGGACAGCAACGATAAAGTCTGCATCGGGTGAGTTGTAGATGTGAGATGGGGTTAGATCTGAGGGATGAAATTGGGCGCGGTGGATGCTGGAACCACCGATGGAATGCTGAGCACGCGTGGTGACGAGACCGCCCCCATGTTATTCTGGGGTATTTGCACTTGCAGCTCAGATGGCTATGCAGTGGCTTGCGGGACGACGGGAATGTGGGTTTGTGTGGTCATGGCGGTATTAAGAGGGGCAGCTTCTCCGTTGAGAGGGAATAAGGGATTTATGTAGGTATGAGGACTAAGAGTGTGATATGAATGTTCAGACTGGGCTACAAATTCATCATCCTCTTCCTCCCCATTCTGGGGCTCCAGCATAGCCCGTGTAGCCTGGCTCTTAGCCATGACCAGCTGCGTTATAATTTCATGGTAATGTTCTGTTAAAGGAATGATGTCATAGGCTGTTGGGGTAAAATCCTGACCCCCTCGGTGGATTATCTCAAAATTTCTCTTTGCTTCGATCTCGGCTCGGCTGAGAGCAAGCTTCGCCTGGATCTTGATGCAGATGAAATTATATTCCTCAAGCGTCACGACGGTGAAAACAGGATCTTTGCCCCGTAACCTCAACAAATGACGTGATGGTCCTTGAGGTCCTACCACACCAGAGGCTGGTCCGGTGACGATGATAGGGTTCACAGATGTGTCACCCGAGTCAATGGTAATCATGGCAGCTGTAGTTGAGTGTGCGGAATCCATTGATCAAGTAGGTTAACGGTGACAAATGACTGGATCCGAAAGGCGATGAACAAAGAAGATTGCTATTAGGCTTTCTACCCTGTAGGATTCCAGAGGAATCGTTACTGTGACCGATCTACACCTCACGATGTTTCATAAACTTCCCTAAAGGTATTACGTTCACATTTTTGGTAACACGGGTATGGATCGCTGACAGGGCTACTCGTAAAAAAATACGAATCGAAGCCTAGGCCCTCCTTCTAGCACCAGAAAACTGTAACACCGAAAAATGTTGGTAGCTGGAATACCAAACAAAATCCGCGTACACAGTCTTAACCATGGATCCGTGCGAGGGCTGTGCTGGAGAAAACGAATCTGCAGTGCCCTGAACGGTCTTGTCGATCAAACAGGGACTTACTAAATCAGTAAACCGATGGAGATTATGAATATTTCATGGAACGATTTGATTTGACAAGCCACTAAATGAGAGAAAAACGATGTAGATAAATTGTAATAATGACAACGTTATCACGACAAAAGGAATCAGACACGAGAGAAACGGGTGATTTCAAGATCTATGCTTTGACCCAAAAAAACGAGTGTTTTGTATACCAAGTTACACTGGGGAGACCCCGATTATCTTATGTGAAACAAACACAAAATAACAAGAAAACTATCCAAGCAGAAGTACAGAATGGAGTCTGATCTACCTCATAGGCTAGAGATGGGATGCAAGGAAGGTCAAGTTCTGACGTCTATCGATCAACTGCTTCTGATCAATAGAACTCACAAGCCACACCAGATGATCTTTCGATCTCTGATCTGCTCCTTTTGCCTTGGGTAGTCTCTGCTCAGAACTGCCAATGATCACCGATGGAGAAAGTTGTGTCTTCGCCAAAGGGCCAATCGCTCCTACTGCCAACGCTCAAGCAAAATGTTTCCTGTCTCTGTTAAAAGATAGTGCTGCCCAAAAGATTGCCAAGAGTGCTGCCCTCTTTTTTTCTGTCCCTCTCGTGTCTTCTTGCCAACTGAGGTATCTATAAGTTTGACAATATGTGGAGAAGGCATGGCTGTGATGACACGTGTTTCAAACCTTTCAGAAGATCATTGACTTGACCATCCTTATGTTGAAATTCATAACTACACACAATACGCGCACCTGCGTATTGTGCGTATGAATAACAAATGTGGATTGGGCATGTCTCAGTTGATTTTGGGCTACATTACGCTCGCACACATTGCGTCGCATGCAAGAGCGTAATAAAGCACAAAAGTAATGGACTCAAGTTGCTTTACGCTCGTTCACGCTGCCAAGCGTAGTGAAGCGTAAACCATGATTAACTTGGCGATGAATTACGCTAACGTACGCTGCGTTGCGTAACGAGCGTGAGGTGATCAATCTGCAAGAAAAAGAAAAGAGTTGATCTGTTGCGCTTCCTCTGGACTCTCTTTGACCTTTTCAAAGCTCATTACGCTGCATTGCCTAACAAAGCGTAAATCTGACCTCGGACAAAAGACTTAGTAGGATGTGCGAGACGTCACATATTACGCTACTTAGGCCTTAAGTTTCATCAAATCTACTGAAGTAAGTTACCTTCTGATGTCAGACTATGTTAAACAGAATTACGCTATGTATCATTACGCTATGTTGCGTAATGTAGCGTAAAGATAGAAAACATAGTGAAATTTGAAATCTGTAAGGAACTTGGAGACTTGATGCTAGGCTCCATTTCTCCTCACTTTGCCTCGTTTTGCCTTCTGGAAATTTTGCCGTGAACTTTCGCCCAAATCGTGCATCTTCGTCTTAGGCCGATTTGCGATTTCTACGGTGTTTCACAACCAACTCCTATAAACATTGTAGTGAAGGATTCATGCATAGAAGGCATGGTGTATGACAATTAGTTTATAGCTAGTGTTGTGGAGATGATGGAGCAAAAATAGTATCGAAGTTGCTATGGAATAGTTGGACTTTGTGATATGTAAAGCACATGGTCTCAAATTAATTATTTTCACTTATTTTTTTTCTTTTTTTTAGCAAATATTATTCAAATGGAAGGAACAAAGTCATCAACTTCATCAAAGCCTAGCTTATATAATCTTATTGAAAGGGTTGGCATTATTTTCTATTCATAGGTGTAACACAAATACCAAATACAATACATAGCTACTATATGGATTTTGGTTGAATATAACTTGACTTAATTTTTAATTAGGAAAAAGAAAATTTATGTGGCATTTGTTCAATGTTCCATATTGATTGAACACTTGTGAACCATATCCTGCATTTCTATGGTGGTTGTAACTTCCTTTAGTGGTTGCAACCAAATTTTAATTCCTCATGATGCTATAACCATCAAATGGAACATTTGGAAACCCTACCTATTTTCTCTATGGTAGTTACAATTAACTACCATGGTGGTTGTAACCACTAGACACTTGTCAACTATAGCTTCCTAGTCATCATGGTGGTTGTAGCTACAAGACACTTATCGTCTATAACATTTAACTCAATGGTAGTTATAACCAGCCCCCATAATGTTTGTAACTTACCTCAACTTATCATGATATTTGTAACCACCTTGAAGCCACTATAAATAGAGCTTTAAGGATAGAAGTTAAAGTGGGTTGGGAGATTAAGAAAAAGATATTGAAGCTTATATGATGGCTTGCTAATCTATCAATTCATCTACTTTGTTTTAATCCCGTGAGTTCATTTCTTCCCATGTTGTTTTAGTTGCTTAGCTAATAGTTTAGATAGTATCACACTTGGCATTTAATTTTAGTATTTATCCTAGGTTTCCTTTATAGCTCTATTTTTGCACAATATATTAAGATTAGCCATAGAAGATCTTACGTTGTTGAAAAGCCTCAAGAGCAATTTAATAGTAATGTCTTAATGTTATTGCTTGTTTTTAGCATAAATAATCTAGGAAAATATTTGGTATTTTAATGGGATAGAAATAGCTTCTATATTTTAAAAGTGTATTGCCTTGGTACTTCAATCAAGAGATTATCAAATTTTTTAAAAGCTCTATTAAATGTAATCTTGACATATATTAAATAGCTAAAATAGAGACTCATACTTTGTCATTTATGTAGCAATTTTTGGTAGTATAATAAGATTTTCTTTATGAAATTTCTTATTGAGCTCAATTAGTTTGAACAAGTCATAGTTATTGAATTAGAAATAGATTTATAGCAAAGTGTTTACTCATATCAATTTTTCTTGCTTAAATATTTGAGATTTCACATAAATCTGCTTTCTTTTCTTTCTATTTCTAAGTCCATTGAATCTTGCTCTATTTCTAATTTTCTTGTGGAACTTTCTCTCTGGGGGAAATTAGGAATAGATTGGCAAAATTTTGTTCAAACATTTTTGCAAAATTTTATTTGTTACAAGCAATGTCCTATAGGAATTTTCAAACAACTCATAGTATTTGACAAAGATAGCTAAATTTTTTTATGAAAGCCAATTACAGTTTTATAGAAAACCAAACATCTCAACATTTGCAACAACAAACACATACTCATAATTAGTTTGTTTCATAAATACGAAGTCTATTTGGAAGTATCTATGCCTTGCTGTCATTAGAGACCAACAAGCACCTAACCGTATTTGAAGCACACCTTCGATCCTATGACTCCTAAGGTCATGAGAATGTGAGACACCCAATGTTGATGGTTTTGTCCCAAATGATCACCAACAATGTAATTATGATATAATTCTCTAATTATATTTCTATGGCTTGGCATAGCTATCACATGGATAAATATTATTTTCGTAGTTTATATCTTATGCATGAATTTTGGTATAATTTAATTTTGTGATATCTCTTTTCTACATTATGTATTAATGATGATTAAACTTGTAACCTCTTATTTATATTCCATGATAACTTAGCCATATCTAGTATTTATGTTTTTCATAGTTTGGACATGTGATGAATTTCATGTGAATTATGCTTCAATGAGGCTTAACCTCTTGATCTTCTATTCGATATTTTAATTATTATGGATAAGCCTTAATTTCTATTTAAGTTTGATAAATTAAGTTTTTAATTCTTAACTATAATATCATATCTTTGATATTTTAGATGTAATATTTTAGCTTAATATATGATGTTGTAGATGTAATGTAGCAGGTCATGGTCATGCCTACAAATATGAGTCTACCATTATGTAAAATATCACCTTTGGTCAAACCCTAGCAAAATTTTTGTAGTTTGTTCTTATAAAATTAGTGATAGTTGTGAATGCTCATATTGTGGTGATAAATAATTACATGACATCTTTATTTAAGTGGACTATACATGAATACATTCCATAGATAGAAATAAAGATCAAGAATATTTTTCCATCATTATAGCATCTTACCTAGATTAGATTTAATTTTTCATACAATTTATATTTCCTATATCACTTACATTCCAATGTCATTCATATTTTAATGTATGTTAGTTAATTGGTAGAATAAGTATAATTGTTTTCAAACATACAAATATAATCATTTGGTAACCTAGTAATGGCTAAGATTGATTCTCTCAATAGCAAGCCACTTTATAATCCTATTCATGGCTATATTTGCCTCAGCTGTGTCTAGCAAGTTGGGAATGAATACTCATCATTTTAGAATAGATTAGATTTATCTTTCCATTATACTTATTTACTAGATATTATATTCATTTCAATATGTTTACTTTCAATACACTAAGAGCCAAACAACATCATTTGATTATATACCTTACATAGAATTAAACCATATGTTTTGAACTTTACTAACTTTGGTAAGAAGATAATGATCATGAATTTATTATCAACTTGCTAATATACTTACATTTTCCCATCCATGGATTACAATCTAGTTGTATGTCACTTGTAGCTTATATACTTGAATGTTGGAAATCCTTACAACTTATCATTAGCATTATTCCTTGGGATTATATCAATGTTTACTAGTTAGTTGATTTTTCATAGTTCATTATATTAAGTATTTTTAATTTTATCTTTCAACATTTATAATAATTTCTTAAAAATACATACTTAAGCATTACTTGATTCAAAATGCCTTCTACACATAAGGTAAAATCTTCACATGCTATTGACCTTAATGAAAGTAATGACAAAAACTATAATGAAAAACATTGCAATGAAATGATGCAAACTAGAATATCATATACTCATTTGATCCATATTACCCTAATTTTACATTCATTTTTCACTAGTATGAATAGTTTAGATGAAGAGACTTACAAGATAATATTGTCCTACCACTAGAACATTTTGCACCATTTGTACTTCAAGCAACCCTACTTAGATCAAGTCTTGGATACTTATAGGGAGGATACCAAGTCATAAATAATATGACAAGGCCATACCTTCCAAATAGAGGCTCAAGTTAGAAGCAATGCTATCATGGAAGTGAGATATAAATAAAGAAAAGGAAAAAGAACTTCATAGACTATCATCCTTATAAAAAAAGGAAGATACATCATACAAGGTTGAGAAGTCTTATCATCATCACAAGTCCAACTCTTGATCACTTAATCCATACAATGAAGATTCAATGTAGTTAAAAATATATTTATATCTTACAGAATATCTTGGAAGTGGTGAGGTAGATTCTAGACTTGGATGGAATCATAGGCCTAGGACCTCTAGTAGATTTAGAAAATATAAAACAGGGGGATGTAAAAGGAGAACTAGCTAGCATTACCCTCTAAGTCTTCCATCCTCTTCATCACATTCATCAATAGATTCTCATAATGAAAGAAATAAGATAAAGAAATCATGATAAGAAAAGGAAGGATCATGACATATGCATAGACAGAAGAAGGAATCCTAATGTAATAGAAGATGATGAAGAAAAAAGGAAAGGAAAACTAAGGCATGAGATAAGGAAGCACCATGAGCATCAAAGTGATCACTACTATAATAGAGACTATGAACCCCAAAGACCATGAATAACCCCTATTAGGCATAAGAAATATGATTAACATAAGAGAAACAATGTACATTCTAACTAGACATCGAAATAGTCGCATGAAGCAACTTATCATGAATAACATTTCTAAATTTGAAGAGATATACCATGTGAATCTACCACATCACCTTTACACATTCCATGATGCCTATGTCCTACAAAACATATAGAATAATTAGTAAAACTTGAAGTTATTCTTGAGAATATTTATCAAGGAAGAAAAGAGCCAGTATAGATTCTTTGAACTGGAATCGATTAGAAGATGGAGTATCATGCTAAAACTATTCAATGATAAGTACTAAACTTATTTACAAGTATCAAACTTAAGAAAACATATCCACGAATAGAAGCAAGGAACACATGATTTGTTGATGCAACTATGGGTAGATATTTCTCACTTTTACACCAATATCCATTCCATATATTCTTTTAAAGAGAACAATTGAGGCATATCATTGATTGGTTAAGGAATAAAACTAGAGAGGCCTTGGTGTATACACCCAAGGAAGATTATTACAAATGACAATCCATCACATACAAAGGTTACTAGATTAGGTTGCAAAATAAAAAGGTGAGTTAAGAAAAAGAGAGTCAACTAAAGAATATAATAGAGATCCTTCTCTAAGAAAGAGATATATGAGAGTTTATGAAACTCAATATGTGGAAATTGTAAAAGATATGATTTAGAGAAATATTTTACCTATAGAAAAACTAGTTAATTATATTATAGTTAAGGTAGAGAATATGTAGGATTCCATGGATGAAAATTTTGTAACAACATTAAAAATAGTAGAAGAGAAGATAGATTAAGCATTTGCTAAAAGTAAAGCCTAAAAGAAGAAGAAAGACAATGGATGTAAGAAGTAAAAAGTATAAAGGAAGGTATTTTCTGGAGAAGAAGTTATAGACTTTAGTTCTAAAGAAAGAAATCAATGTGATATGTGTCAATATAAACATCCCAAGGAATGTTGTCCTATCATGTTACATTTACAAGAATCTAGGACATATGTAATGAATCGAAATTTTATTAAAAAATAAATTTCCATAAGGTTATAGTATCTACAATAACAGAAAATTCTACTAATAACAATACTATCTTAGTGGGACTTATCTTGAACCACAAGAGTGGTATTATTAGCAATGGTAATAACCACAATTATGGAGGATGCCTCCACTAAGATAGTAGTATCATTATAGACAGTTGGATCTATATGATTACTACATTCAATAACCCATATCTCTAGGAGATACTTAAATTCATGCTTCTTCTTACTACTACCCAATGAAATATCATAGGCCTACAACTTCACAACTTGAGTCACCATCATACATACCACATCTAACTATATCTCATGATCATCAAGCTCATAACCCACTACCTCCAATACCACCACCAATAATGTAAGAAGTACTACCAATGCAATCATAGTAGAAAAATGCAACAAGGGTAGTAAGTGCACAACGAGAGGATCATTCCAATAGCTATGAATTAAAATTAAAGAAACATACTTTCTTTAAGACAAGTCTAGAGAAATCTAATAGGACAAAGACTTCATCCAGACCTATTTTTGAATTAATAAATCCTCAGAAAAATACCATGCTTCAACAACAAGTAAAGAAGAATCTCACAACTATCATACTTACCCAAATAGTAAACCACTAGATTAAATCAAGAACATATTCTAAGAAGATTATTAACCTAGTAAGCCTTATAATCTACCTCCAAATAGAAAAATACATGTCATGCAAGAGTCTCTTAGATTCAAGATCAGAATTAAACCTAGTTTCTAAAGATATATACAAAGTTTGGAATCTATCCCCATTAAAGAAGTGTAATATTAGACCAGTACTTGCAGACCGGTCAATTGTTATCTCACTTTGATAAGTAAAAAATCTTGCAACCACCATTAGTAACTGGTCCTATCCTATAGATTTCTTAGTCATTCAGGTTGGGTAGAATAAATAAGAGTTCCTATTATCATGGAAAGGACATGGCTTAGCACCATTGATGCTAAGTTAGGAATAAGGGATTTATCCTTGGAAATATCCAAGAAAGATGAAAGAGTATTCATATAGAAGAAAATATTTTTGTGCATCACATATAGTGATATAGGAAAAAATTGCATGAATAAAGTATAGACCATAAGAAAGAGTCAAATCAAAACATGCAAAAGTTATATTGAAGATGTGTAAGTTCAACACTGAATATATGCAACAACCACTAAACAAGAAGGTACCTATTATCTAATTGATGAGACAAAATCAAGATCAAATATATGCATGGAACCAGTTGAGAAAATTATAAGACCCTTTATCAAAAAATAGATAAGATGAAAGAGATAAGAAAACAACCTTTCCACACTATGTTTCAACAAGAAGATGGCATTGAATAGAAAGAACTAAAAATTTTTAATAAATTTGAGCTAGAACACTTAGAACTCAAAACATGAAAAAGTACACTAGAGTATATTTTTTTGAATAATGGAAAACCAATAATTATTAATGCTAATCTAGATAGAAAATTAAAATAGAGATTATTTAAGATCATAAAAAAATGGCCAATAGCTTTTGCATGATCTTATGATGAGATAAATAATGTAGATCCATGTATTTGCTAACACTACATCTATATACATTCGGTAGTTAAACCAAATTACCAGCCTTAATATGGATTCAATTCAATACTTAAGAAAGTCATCAAATAAGAGTTATAGAAATAAATCAAAGAGAGATTCATCTATTCAATAGTGGATAGTGATTGCATAAGTCCATTAGTAATTATTTCTAAGAACGGTGGTAAATGAAGGGTCTATACCAATTTTAGATTACTCAACATGGAAACATTTAAAGACCATTTTTCTTTACATTTTGTTAAATAAGTCTTGAATACCATTATGGGGCACCAGTAATTATAGTTTTCTAGATAGGTACAATGGATACATTCATATCTGTATGATGCTAAAAGATCAAGAGAACACTACATTCACCAACCCATGGGGAATGTTCACATACACACAAATGTTATTTGGTCTGTGTAATGGTCTTGCAACATTCCAAATACTTTTTCATAGTATATTCTAAAAAAAAACTAATACTGAAGTCAAAGTGTTCATGGATGATATTTTTAATTATGGATCCAAATTCAAGCTTTGAACTGGCTAGAGTAGGTTTAAAAAGATGTGTCAAAACAAATCTAGAGCACAATTGAAAAAATTCCATTTAATGGTTGAAGAAGAAATAGTTATAGGATACAAAGTATCACAAAAAATAATTGAGGTAGATTTGATAAAAGAAGAGTCATCTAGAGCATCACCTAAAGACCATAAATAGTTAAAGATATTTATATTATTTCTTTTTCATATAAAGTACTATAAAAGATTAATTAAAAAAAATTTAAAGATGGAAAAACTACTTGTGAAACTAATATAGAAAGATATACCATTCATTTAGTTAGAAAATTATAAAAATACAATTGAGAGCCTAAAATAAAAATTAATTAAAATCTAATCTTAAGGACTCTATAGTAGTTATGATCCTTCCACATTAGGACAAACGCTTCCAACTATGTACTAGGAGTAGTACCTTCTCAATTAGATGATTAGAAAATATCTTATTACATTCATTGTGCTAGCCATAGCATCAATGAAGCATAAAGTAACTACACCACTACAAATAAGAAGTTTATGGTTGTGATGTATGTACTAAAAGTGTAGACATTATGTGCTTAGTTATCTAGGTTATGTTCACACTAACCATACTGTAATTATATTCTTGATGAATAAACCAATGGTGAACCCAAGAATAATAATATGGCTTGTGATGTTATAAGAATGTGACATTGTCATAATTGATAGAAAAGGAACATAGAATATAGTAGCTGATTATATATCAAGATTATGATGGGATCCACAAGAGAATGAAGAACCTTTATTAGATCAATTATCAAATGAGTCCTTATTTATAAGATTAGCAATGGTTGAAGATTCAGCAACAAATTCCTAAATCACAAATTATATGATCTATCTAACATCACAAGAAATCCATACTAAATGGGATCATAAGTAGAAGGAACAATTTCTCCATAGAGTCAAGGAATTCATGGAAATTCAAGACAAGTTGTATAACATATGTATGGATGGATTATATCAATGGTATGTTTCAAAAGAAAATTAGTAGAGAGTCCTATAATATGTACATGAAAGACCATGTGATGGTCATTGTGCAAGAAACAAGACTACTATGAAACTTCATATAGTAGGTTATTTCTAGCCTACCATATGCAGGGATGCACATTGATTTGGATAATATTGTAAAAGATGCCAAAGAGAGAAACGACTAATAGCCAAGCATGAAGGACCAGAATAATGAATATAACTATAAGAACTTTTTGATATTTAAGGAATAGATTTTATGGGGCCTATTACACTAATGTCAAATGAGAAGTTGTACATAATTGTAACTATTGATTATTGTACAAAGTGGGTAAAAGTAGCTGTAGTCGAGAATTGAACAATAATAATAGTTGCAAAGTTCTTTTTTAATAATATGTGGTTAATAGATTTGAAGTACTTAAAATACTGATCTCAGATAATGAGACACATTTCACTAAAACTACATTTCAGAAACTAATGCAATGCCTTTGGATTAATCATAAACTCACTACAGCATATCATCCCTAAGAAAATGATTAAGCCATAGTTACTAAAAGAGAACTACCATAGATATTAACTATAACTATTAGTAGGTATAGGAGGGATTGAAGTACAAAGTTAATGATGTTCTATGAGAATATTGATCAACCTAGAGATCCCTAGCAATTACCCATGTTGAAATGGGCACTAAAGTTCCATCAATGAATGCTATGGTATCATCTATAACAAGATTGAAGTATAATTCTTCCACCTCATATTAGTACCATATGAAAGGCTAGATTATTTAGTCATAGGAAAGCATCCTCTAAAATTTTTTCTTAAGTTTGGATGAGCTAAGCTTAAAAAATTATTGGTAGTTCTCTTCCTCATGGATGGGCCTCCCTTGTACATTTTTTGTACCCATGTCTTCTTTCACATCATCTACCACTAAATCATCATCTATTTGCTCTTTTTACACTTATTCAAGAGACCATTGCTAAGAACATGCTTAACTTGAAGATCAATATTATGACTATTTTCCTATAGACCTCTCTCTTAAGGGAGGCCTCTTAGGTACAAGTGTTGGATTTAGATACCATTATTTTTCCTTCTCATCCTTTGGTATTAGTAGTTCTCTTATGGGACCATAGACTGAGGATTAATATTTTTTAATCACTTCCTTAGACAGCCTATGAAAACCTAAATGTAAGCACCTAATCATGATAAGCTATGATAAATGTTAGAAATCAAGTGAGTCCCCCTAGCCATTATACTATCATTGCAAAAAATGTACATTAAAATAATGACAAGCATAATCCTCAAAGCCACAAGAGAAACATAATCGCAATTATAAACTAAAGTATGCATTGGTAAGTAAAACTTATGTAGAAATATTTTAAATAACCACTAAAATAGTCAAGTACATACATAAATTGATACCTCTCCCATCACAACTAAGTTACAACATGTCTAGCTTGAATTACATGAACATTGCTATAATAAAGAACAAGGAGAAAAATGCTTATCAAAATTACAATGAATCCAAGCTATGAAAAAAATATAGTAAATTTTTTCTTGTTTGGACCACTACACACAAAGGAAATTTAAAAAAATAAATAAAATGGTTAAGGAAGGCTTGGAGACTCATCCCCCTTTTATAGGGATCTGCTAATGCAAGGGGGATCTACACTAAAGTAGGGATGTTAATGTAGGGGGTGTATTAACATCCTTACCCAAAAGGAAAAATCACCAAAATTTCCTTGCTCATGTATTTTCTTATCTCCACTGATTCTTTGGGGGTCTAAACATGACATCAAACTCACCTAAAATATCAAGGATTAACTTGAACATGCCAAAAAGAAAGCAAGAAAACCAAGACATGAAACTTACCATAGATGACATCCATACTCATTAGATTTAAGTCATAATGTAAAATTTACTCATTCCCATGATACAAGAACTAGGAAATTGAGGGAATTATGAAAAATAAGAGTTAAATAAGATACCCAATGATTAAATTAACAAGCATTAATTAGATAAGATGAAAATAAATTATCATGATCAAACTTGAAGCTTATTAATTCACAATCATACAAGTGAAAGATTAATCAAATACCTTATGCCACAAAACCATCATAATCTTATGGAAAATAACCTTAAGTTCACTCACGTGTAATGCCAAGCTACTAAAGTTTCACAAGTGGGCCCTCCCTATAGCAAGCACTTGGATTTCTTACCCTTGTGAAATGTATTGATGGAAACCCCATGGATTTCCAACAACTAGCAAGACATTAGTATCAAAAATGACTCTACCCCTTTGGATGGTCAAATCTCCTCCTCTATTTCATCCAATTAACTTTCTACCATACATAACAATGCACTAGAATTAAAAGAGAGACATGAACACAAATTTATGAACAAGAGAGAGAAGGTGAGAGTGCAATATTGCTAGATCCCTAGCTAAACATTCAATTAGCTTATGAGAGCATGTGAACATTTCCTACATACTATGAGAGATCCATTTTTATGTTCCTTCATTGCTACTCATCCACACAATAGGCATATACCTCTAAGTTTCCCCTTTAAGTACAAGGTTGCACCTAACACTATTAGTGTTATTTAGCCATGATTATTCCATGGTCTAACCATTGGTGTAATAAAACCAAGTTAGTATGCCAAATATCATCTACAATTCAAGATTATAGTTTGGTTTTCCTTCATATGTATGTATGTATAGTAGGTTCTCTGAATTTAGCTTTATCAAAAATAGCTCATTAATCCCTTTGTCTATTCTATCTTATTCCAATTCATCCAATGATTATACTACCATAACCAAGTTGATCGCATAGCCATGATAAAATGTGATCATAACTTGGAACAAAAGTTGTGATCTTAACTCTTTAAAGAAAATTAATTTTAGGATTTAGGTGGTAGTAGAATTTGATGTTACAATAGTTCACTGAGATACTTCTAAATATTTCCAGCCATAGGTAGGAATGAGGCAAGAAATTATCTTGGACTATTACATATGAGAGTCAATTGATCCAAGTGATAGGCTAAACATAAGACAAGCATGTTTGATTAACTTCACATATGTTTTACATGGGCATTGTTTTAATCTTTCATCTCTATCTCATTTGAGTGATTATATGATTAGCCTAAAATGATAAGAATACTAATTTCCATGGATCAAAGAGCTTCAAATAGTATTACATTTTCCATTATGTCTTCTTTTGTAATTGACTTGAAAAAAAATCTTTTGTTTTTTTCTTTTTATTCATCTTTGTTTTTTTCTTTTACTTTGTTTTTCTTTTTTAAAGGGAAAATCATTTCCCATAAGAAGAGGGCCTTATGAGATGTGTGTGAGAGTTTTGAAAATGATTGAGTGCTAAGTCACCCTGGAGTATTCAATTTGCATGAACATGAACATCCATTCCTCGTCACATGGCACACACAAGTTCACGAAAATCATAAACCTATTCTAACCTAGGTGGTTAAGAATGGCAAGCACATGCATCTTAATTTAATCACATCAATTGTACCTATTGTACCTATCAATCGTACATCCTTTCCTCACTAGAAACTAAGCATCCATCTAGGATTCCAAAGCTTACACTCTAAGGTATAAATCCATCACCTACCTGAGGTTATAGTAAAATGAGTGAGAGCTTCCTATTTAATTTGATCTTAATTCACCACTGATGGATAGAAGAATAGTGGGTGGATGAAATCTATTAAGTGGACATTCCATTAATCAAATCTCCATGTTGAATTTATTTCACACTCTTGCATGATCATCACATCTATAAATCATCCATCCACCATTGACTTATTGGATGAGCATTCATAAAGCACATTAATTAATTTTTCCACACACATATAAAGATCATAATTAAAGAAAATAAATATAAGAAATAAGTAACTGTTAAGCTCAAAAAAATATAAAATAAATTCTAACTAATAACACTAACTTTATTAAAACATACAAATAAAATAGTAAAAAAGAAAATTCTAAGATGGTATGGAGGATTCCTACCTTATGACTAATCCATGTCTATCACCTAATAGATCTCTAAGTACAAAATACAAGATTAAGCATTAGGTACTCTCGAAGATGAATGATATTCTTTGTAATGTTTTAGGTGTTGTCCATTCACTAGAAAAATTTTTTCTAGCTTGTCTAGATGATATAGGTCATATCAAAATCATCCACACTACCTAAGGTTTTTATTTCAAGATTAATAGGATCATGATACTTATCCATAGTGTGTAGTCAATAGGCTCAAAGAGCATTGTTAAGCTTATTGGCCTAGTCTCTTCTATACTTGCTAAATTTTCTCTAAGTATTCTAATAATTCTATGGTTAGTGTCCTCTGATTGGCTATTGGCCTATAGATATTATGGGGAAGTTAATTTATGATTAATTTTACAATATTTCAACAAATTATTAAAAATATTATTGGTAAAATATGTAGCATTATTGAAGATTAAGATGCTACGAATTTCAAATCTATGGAGTATATTATTACAAAGAAAGCTTATTGTGGTGGATGCTAAATAGTCTTTAATGATAGCAAATTCCATTCACTTTGTGTAGTAGTCAATGCATACCATAATGTATGCCTTATCATTAGAGGTTTTAGTAATGGGATCAACAAAGTTCTTTGTACTAAAACCTTTGTTGTGAATCCATACATCGAAGGGTTTAAGTGATGGGATCCATATATCGAACGGCTTAAGTGATGGGATCCATTGTTGTGAATCCTTTATCCATGAGGACATACCTTCCTCTCATTGGTACTTATTGTAGTAGTGTATACACTTTTGACCATCATGAAACATGGTGACCCAAAAATAACCTACAAGGAGGAGCTTTATCATAGTTCTCTTTCTAGCGTAGTTCTTACCACATGCGCCATTGTGTGTATGAGTCAAAATGGTATCTTGACTCTCTTCCAAAATACACCACCTCATGATGCCATTAGGGAAATTCTTGTAGAGATGCTCTTTAATGACCAATTAAGGCTTTACTTCATGTTGAAATCATTGGATCTTTCTTTTATCCCATCTAGAATAAATCTTCTAGGCCACTAAGTAATTAAGGATGTCCACATGCCATGGGAATCGCATTCATTCCTAGTGTTAAAGATAGCCCTACAAACATGACCAATATGAAATTCATCAAGAAGTATATCTTCCCATTTATTGCTAACTTGTAACCTTGATAGATGATTTATCACCACATCCTCAACTTCCCTATAATTGATCATGTGTTGATTGAACTTTGATAGAAGTACCAGCCATTGAATCACACATGCACTAACATCCTATTTATTCATGAGGAATCAAATGATGCTATGATTAGTGTGAATGAAAAATTTTCATCTAAGAACATAATGCCTAAATTTTTGACGTGCAAATGTGATGGTCATGAGAATTTTCTCTATGGTGGTGTAATTAAGTTGTGACCTTACAAGACTTCATCTAGCACAATGAATGTAGTAGGGCTTCTTCTTCTCATTGAATTATGTCAAGACTACACCAAATGTAAATTTATAAGCATCTATCATAATATGAAAGGGCTAAGTCCATTTAGGACTTCGCAACACTAGGGTTTACATTAATCTCTCCTTCAAATATTGGAAGACATTTTCATACTCATTATTTCATAGGAACAAAACAACTTTTTTGTTAGCTCAAAGAATCATCTTTCTATTAGAATAATCTTTAATGAAGCTATGGTAATAGCCTATATGGCCAAGAAAAGATTGCACCCCTTTACTATCATGGGAAGCCATGTCATATTTTCAATGATGCTACTCCTTTTAAGATCCACTTTGATTCCCCTCTTGAAGATTTTGTGGTTAAGGACAATGTTCTCACTCATCATTAATTGGCTATTCTTCTAGTTCAAATTCATATTCACCTAAAAGTAATGATGCAGAATAGTGTTAAGCTAATCCAATAAATTCTTGAATATTTTTTTCATATGTGAAAAATTTATCCATGAAGGCACCCATGCTCTTACCTATGTAATCTTGGAACACTAATATCACCAACCATTGAAATGTAGATAGTTCATTGCATAACTCAAAGAACATAAACTTGAAGGTAAAGGTTTCCCATGGATAGATGAAGGTACTCTCGGCCTAATCCTTTTGTGATATGCTAATTTAATTATAATCAAATTATCCATCAAGGAAACTATAGTACTCTTAGCTAGAGATGTTTTTCTGCACCTCATCTATGAATAGTAATGAGAAATGATCCTTGAACATAGTAACATCCAACAACCTATAGTTAACATAGACTCTAAAATCATTTTCTTTCTTTGATATGACTATGATTGAACTTATTCACTCATTGTCTAAAATATATATAATGAAACTAGCCTGTAAGAGATGATCTTATTCTTCATCACATTCCACATATTAGGATTACATTTTCATTGAAGTATATGTCGAGGCCTAATACTTAGGTCCCTGTATATGTGATGCTAATGATGGAGGAGTTAATTTCCATAAGTTCATCATGGAACCAAACAAAGGATTTTGTCCATAGTATAACTACCTTTCTTAGCTCAATTTTTTGGATGGTCGTCAAGGTAAAATCAATGATGACAAGATAATCATTAGTAAGGAACTTGTATTCCAAGTTGTTAAAAAGTGGCTTGAGCTTCAACAATGGTGTAGAAACATTTTGGAACAAATCAAGGATTTTCCAAAATTTAGGATCATATTATATCACTGTAGTAATTTTCATTATATTCACTTCCTCTAAATCAAATGATTCAACATTAGATAAAGAAAGAGAGTCAGTCAAACCTTCTAGTATATAATTCGTGGCTTTATGAACTAGATTTTTCTTAAGGTAAATAATATCTCTAACTTTACATAGATATTTAGTGAGATAGAAATTGTAATCTTGCTTACCACATGATTAGGAAGGATCACAAGATATCCTTCTATAATGAATCATCCTAGTCTCATATTTTCTATCAACTTTAAGGTGAAAGTATTACAAGAACAACCTAACATCAATGGTTCTTAACCAGGATTTTTCCATAATGATAGGAAAATCATCTTCCCCTTTCTTTTCTAGTTTGATCACTATGAAATTAGTTGAATACTACTACTCCACCAAACCTATCATCACATCATTCACCTACCCTATAAGATATGTGTGAGATTGGTTTGCCACCTTTAAGTAAATATTGATACTTTAAGAGAAGGAAGCTTCCACTCAAGGAACTATTACATTAAGATAATGTTCACTTTTAATATACAGTCATAAAGAGCTAGGCAATGATCCTTCTTACTAATTTGAAGTTCCACCATAGGGCTACTAGGATTTGATTTCTTTTTGGAGAAATTTCCTTCCTTAACTACTTTTATAGCTATCTTGAACATGGAAATGGTGATAATTCCACTACTATTTAATGCCATTCTATTAGGCTTGTCAAATAATATTGCACTTGTCCCTGAGGTAGTTAATTCACCTTGGTAATGTTTAGGAAATTGTACTAGAACCTCTTCAATATTGATCCTCCATCTTTCTTAAAATGTTATCCTCTCCATAGGATGAAGAGGATGATGTGGATCTAGCCCCATTACATCCACATTTTCTCTTGTTATAAAAATTACAACCATAAGACTTCAAGTCCCCATCCACAACTAAACAAATAGATGTTTGATAATATGACCCAATAGCATAAATAGAAGTAGAAGCATTATAATAGATAACATCACTAAATTTAGCTTGTCATGATTGCAGTTGGCTGAGATTCCCTCCTTGCATAGGACCAAGAAAAAATTTATTATGTTTGTTGTTGTTGGGGAGTTTTCTTAGTAGGTACACTTATTGAAGGTAGGTACTATCATGGAGGAAACTAGTAAGTACTTACTTGAAGATCCTAAAAATAAGGATTGGTAGGAAGCACCATATGTTGTTGCATCAAATCAAGGAGATTTTATGAAATAACACCTAATGAGACGCGACATGCACTGGGCCGCGATATCTATAAATAAGAGGCAGCACTCCCTTCATTTCCCAATCCTGGCTAGAAGTAGCGAAGCTCTAGCAGATTGATCACTCCAGAGTTAGAATTTTTCCCATGTGCCCGCACTAGGAGTCCTAGAGTGAACGGCTCTTTATTTGAGTAGCTTGTAACCTGAACCCAAGTTGTGTACTGCAATAAAGACGAACTTGATTGGATAAACCTTGCAGTACATGGTTTTATTATTGTTTATTTACTACTTTCCTAGTGCGCACAAGTACGACTTGATTACGAGCATCTACGGACGTGTACGGCTAGTCAAGGAATCGGCTACTCATTGCTAAGCTAGAACGTGTGATAAGTACTACTTAGTTATGAGCACCCACGGGTGTGTACGGCTAGCTAAGGAATCATCTGCTTATCACACTTAAGCTAAATAGGTGCCTCAGTACGACCACTTCGAGCACTTGCGTTACGTGTGGTGATCTCAGTAACGATTAGCATTTGGTAAGCCACAGTTGCATAGTTCAGGGTGTGTCCGATAAGTGGGAACGGATGCTGACGCTAGTTAACTTAAACCTAGGACACTAGTTAGAGTTAGCTTAGTTTCTCAACCCTTTCCTCTCATAGCTTAGAAGATAAACTGAAAAATACCAAAAAAAATCACATACCTCAGACTTGCTTAACCATACACCGTGACACTTACAATCAAGACTGGGAAGACAATGAACGATTAACCCCCAGTATTTCTTGTGGTGTTAAGGCATTTAGTCTGCGAAGTTCGACCGGATCGCGCGTGCACGCTCATATTCATATGGTTGAGTGTAGGGGTACCTCACCACTCATCAACACCACAAGGATTTAGAGCTTTCCACTATTAGTATTATTACATGGCTTGCAAGTATGCACATCCAAGATAATACAATCAACTAGGGTAAGGAGATCTCCTCTTTTGCCTTTGGATGAACTTAGGATTCAAAGGTTTCTCAACTTATTCTAGCTCACTAGTCATGTGATTCATGCTTGGATAGTACTATGAGTCATGAGGATCCAAATAGTATTCACAAAAATCCTCATCACTAGAAGAGGATGATGGTCCATCTAGATCTTCTTATACATGCTTGGAATATGATAGTTTGACATTACCCTTTCCATCATGCTTTTTTTGGGTATGGCGATGTAATGGTTTTTACCATAACTTCAACCACCTTACCCTCAATGTCCTTGATGGTAATGGTTATCTTCACATTTATCATGTTCCAGACCTAATTTACTTTATGAGTTAAGTCTATCAAAGCCTTCTTGATTTTGACTTGGTCTTACACCAAGACCTGAATTGTATTAGAGGGTTCATTTGTACCTTCAATATTCTTTACCTTCCTTTAATGTGCTAGATCATGGCTATTCTTCTTAGCTAACTACCACTTTTGCCACTCACCTTTAATGCTAGTAATGGTATCTAGGAGTGATTTGATTTGGGCCATAGATTTTTTATGCATCTAGCCTATCATACACATATTCATGTGTTCTTTTGTCTCCTTCCCAAGGCCATTTACAATATGCACTAACTACTCATATTGGCTAAAGCCATGGTTCATATAGAAATGAGCAATTTTCATGTATCGTTCCATGGTAATGTCCAAAGGTTCATGACCTCATTGTCTTCATCTAGCCATCTTTGTATAGATATTAGATATACAAGCATAGGTTTGAAATTGGTGTAAAAGATTTTAACCATATTTATTCACTACTGAATTAATTTATGGATAATTATTTGTATCATGTTTCTACATTCTTAATGAAGATGTGGGGAAATAACTACAATTTCTTTCAATTCTTGACAATTCTTTGAAGATAGCAAGCATTATCAAATGCCTATATGTGTAGTTGAGAATCGTCCCTTGTAATTCCTCTATAATTTGGAACATCAACCATGTTGTTATGCTTCATAAGGTTATTCAAAACATGCTTCCATGGAATGTAAACAACTTTATTGAATTCATGATAATCATCCTAGTTAACAATGGGGCATTCTCATCACTAAATTGTTCTCATAAATGAAGTGCTGGAATTTGCAAACCAAGTCCATGCTATAGATTCTAGATACATTACTATGAAATGTACCTAACCATGGATTCTCATGATGTATGGGCTTCTTCCCCTTCTTGTCAACTTGATTCTCCATATTATCTAAGTTCTTTGACATGATCTTATGTTTTTATTTCTTCTTAATTTTTTGATCTTGGATTTTTTTTGTCTATGATGAGGTTCATACTCATTTTATTGTGAGTCAAATACCACATCATACTCCAGATCATCAACTAGACTATAATTGATCAAGGCTCCTTTGAGATCTTGTTGTGCAGCCAAAACGATTTCCTTGAGAATCACCCATAAGGATCTTTCCACCATCCCTACTTATCTTGGTGACACACATAAAATTAGTAATAAAGAAGCATCTAATGAATGTTTAAATGTAATGTGGACTCTTAGTTGCTTTGTCATGTTCTTCTTGGTAGTGGTCCTTAGTGAGGTTTCATTTTTATCGACCATCTTTCTTGAGATAGTAACATGTACAAAATGATAATAAAAACATATACTAAAGAAATATTAAAATCAAGAATGTATAAGTATTCAAGGAAATTTACTAACACCTTTCTTGGCAATAACACCAATGATAAGGATCCCACTAGCTATGGTCAATGGGACTATATCATATAGAACATAATGTGATCTAGTTATTAACATCTAAAGATGGTGTGAATTCTAATGAATACTTGTGTATATATTTGCATTCAATAAATGTAAAAGAGATATGATACATATTATACATGACAAATCCATGTTACCATGGTCAACTAGTAGAGAAAATATTTATGATTTTATATTTTATAATTTTTATGTATTTTATAAATATAATATTAAAATAATAAATAACACATATGCATTACAATCTCTACCAAGATAAGTGATAATGCTCACACATGCATACATTCATGGGTTAAAATTCCTTAAGGAATAGGTGCAACACCTCACATTGAAAGCATAAAACAACTCCTAGTCATAATGTCAATGGTCCAACACCATGTCATATAATTATGACCTTCTCAGATAATGACAAATCATTACACCTAAATGAATACATAAATTAATTAATCACTTAAATGTGTATAATGACTACAAGGTTTATATTTTGAATGTTTTTATAGTTTAAGGCATCCAAGTCATAAATCGTAGGGAAAATCCTATGCTTTATTCATAATGCATAATGCTTGAATTTACATTGATCAAATGGTTCTAGGCTACAAAAGTAAGGAGGCACTTTGACAGAGCCTAACTGCACTTGTGAAAGTGAGGACTCAAAAATGCATCAAATAAGAAGGAAATTACAATTACCTAAGAGAGAAGGAACTCTTCACATTAAACCAAATGCTAAAAGCCCAAAAGTCTCAAAATGAAGTCTAATTTTCCTACATTATGTGTGAAGGACTCAACCCAAGTATTTATAATTTTCACAATGAAATGGTTTAATTTTGTCAATGCCCTAGCATCCATGGAGATTTGTCAAAACATCATGGTTGTTCCAAATCATATTTTGGATAAATTCTAGTAATGAGAACCAAGAAATGGGTACATTAATATCCCTACATTAATGCAAGGGATGCGTAGCCCCATCACAACCAACACTGACTACCAATTCTAAGTGAAAGTTAAAACCAAGGGGAATATGTCCTAAGGATCATAGGATGCTCGATTGAGGTCAAAAACATCCTAAGCAACTTAAAACATGCACATAACCTATAAGGTAAGATAGGAAGTAAGGTTGCAAATCTAGGAAGACATAAATCTTAACCAAACATGCTAGAACTATAAACACAAGGTGTACGTAACACTTCCTATGTCTAGAGCTTAAAACTAGCTTACAAAATGTCATTGGATAACTCATCAATATTGATGACCCGCAATATCGCAGCCCACTGCAATGCCTATAAATAAGAGGTGGCTTTCCATGTTTTAGGCATCTAGAGTTAGTCCCTTAGCCAAACTATAGCAGTTTTACCATTCCAAAGTTAGAATAATTTCCATGTGCCCACAATAGAAGTCTCAAAGTGAACAGATCTTTATTCGAGCAAATTGTACCTGAGCATACATTTGTGTACAGCAATAAAGATGAACTTTTCGATAAACCTTGCAGCATATGGACTAAGCTTAATATGAATTAATTATTGTTAAATGTTTAAATGCTTTCTTAGATAATTAATCTCTCTCAACCCTTAACTCTCCTAATTAAGTGCATTCAGTACAACTGCTTCTAGTACCTGTGTAATGCTTGGTAACCCAGTAACGAGTAGCGTTTGGTAATCCTAGTAGTGTTGCACTAGTTCAGGGTGTGTGCAACAAGTGGGAATAGATACTGTTGCTAGGAAAATTAGAACTTCATTACTGAATAGTTAATTAAAGTTAGTCACTTAGTCTCTTCACCTTTCCCTTAATAGCATAAGACGTTAAAAAGATAAAAGAGATAAAAATCATACACCTCAATCTTACTTAACCATACAACCATGACAATACAAGTAAGCTTGGGAAGATAGTGATTGATTAACCTTAAGTGTTCCATCAAGGCACGTAAGAACTTAGTCCTTGGAGTTTGACTGGATTGCACATGAGATGCTCGTATTCGTATGGTTGAGTGTAGGGGGTACCTCGCCACTCATCATTGGTGTCATTGCCAGGGACTTAGTTGTTTGTGCACTACGTAGAACATAGGAGATCATTCACATTGTTGGGACACTAGAACGAATCCTTAGGGTTAATCAAAAGAAAAATAAGATAATGGTAAACAGCACACCTAACAAGATAAAAATGTCTTCTTCTTTGCCTAAAAGCACTTCACCACCTAGGAACAACACTAGAGACATTCAATGGAACAACACACATAACCAAAATCTGCCAATTCCTCAACAATTCTGTGTGGCATATATTCATCATGATGAGTATATATCTAACTTTACCTTTATTCTCCATCAAGATGAACAACTATGTTGGAAAGACTTGGAGGGTAACATAGTGTTGCCTCCAGACTAAGCAGTCTCCAACATGCTCCTTTGTGCCCTTGCACAAATAGGCATGTCACAATTTTACACATAGTACATTGCATGTGATTATGACACAAGGGACTACCATCCCACTGAAGCGTAACGTCAACCGGACTTGCGACAGGATAGTTACCACACATCTTTGAAGGGCAAAGGGCCCCATAATGCTTCACTCTTCATAATAGAAATTAAGGGTGGTGAACCTATTTCAATAGGTTCCTCACAAAATGATGTTCCTCCTCCTAACAATGGTGAGGAGGTGGTGTATCAGAACCTTCATTCCATGATTCACAATCCTAGTTCTAATCCCCATGAACACCAAGTGTTCAATGAGGGAATACAAACACATCATAAGGATGGGCATTCTGATCGTCATCACAATCGAGGTCGGGATAACTGAAGAGAAGGTAGGAAACATCGTCGTGGCAATCGCTCTCCTTCTTCTTCACCTTCATCATCACATTCACCCTCTCCTTCAGTATCAGGACGCAATCATAAGGAACCTAACCATGAGGATAAGGGTAAGCAAAGTGAGAAACCTTGACGAGAGAGTCGGGAACGAGGACAAGGGCATTCTAGAGAATCACAGCATAGAAGAAGGAAGAGTAGGGAACTAGGTAGACATCACAGACACTATGAAAGAAATGACCATGAAGAACCCCTACTTGCAACCTGAAGCATGTTAGACATCACGGAGGCCATAAGAATTCCCACAAGACACCAAAAAGATAGCAAGATCAAGAGATTACATATGAATAATATCCCACAATTTGAGGGGGGATACAACGCTGATCCTCAAAGCCATCTACAAGCATTTCATGATGCATGTGCCTTTCAAAACATTGAGAACAAATGGAAAAAACTAAAGTTATTCCCAAGGACACTAGTAAAAGAAGCGGAAAGCTAGTACTGATCCTTAGAACTGGAATCCATTTAAAGGTGGAGTACGATGCTAGAACTATTTAATGATAAATATCAAATGTACTCCCAGGTGTCCAACCTATGAAAGCAAATCCAAGGATGGAAGCATAGAAATCATGAACCCTTGGATGCTGCCATGGGTCGATATTATGCACTACTACATCATTTCCCATGCCATGGTTACTCGCAGCAGGATCAACTACGCCATCTCTTAGATGGACTTAGGCATGAAACTAGGAGAACCCTTGGAACGTATACCCAAGGAAGATTATCAAAGCTTAGGTCCCATCAAGTTCATAGATTGTTAGAGTAAGTAGCTAAGGAAGAAGGAGAGCTATGTAAGAGAGAAAGTGTGGAAGAGTACAATGATGATCCTTCCCTCCGAAAAAGGGGAGTGAGATTCTATGAGGAGGAGGAAGAGTCATCACTTGAAGAGATGGTAAATAGGAAAGCCTTGCCACTCCAAAAATTAACAACAGAGGTGTCAGCAAAGGTACACCAAATGTGGGACTCCTTAGATAGTAGATTTAAAACTGTTCTCAAAATCGTAGAAGAGTCTAAGGAGCGAAGTAGTAACTATGATAAAAAGAAAAAGAGGGATTTGGACCAAGCACATAACAAAGGTAAGGGTAAAATGGCTATCACTGAATAGGTTGTGGATTCTGATACGGACAATGATAGTGGATGTGAGATATGCCAATATGACCATCCTAAGGGATGTTGCCTAGTATTCTCACATTTGCAAGAGTCTAGGATGTATGTACTTAACCCATGACTTAACAAATGGTAACCACCTCGATGGTTATCTTATTCCCAAGGTAACCTGAAGCAGTTCCACCAACCATTAACGTATTATCCAAGTGGAACTCCACCACAAGCTATTGAGCAACACTAGTAGTGGCAATACCCACAGTCATGGGGGATGCCACTGCCAAGGCAACAATATCCTTACCGGCATCCGGATCCATATGGCTACTACATGCAGTAGCGAATCTCTTCACGTGACTCTGTTGGTCACGTGACACCACAACATCACTACCAAGTTTAGGAGTATTATAGGACTCCTTCTCCTAGAGGAGACACACCACATACATACCATCCTCTGAATCCATTTGCAACTCTCACACCGATAGCTCCGTTACCACCTGCTCCAACAATGCAAGGGAAACTCCCCACTCAACCACAGCAACGTAATGCTACTAGAGCTGTAAACCTTCAACCCACTAATGGTTCTAACAACTGCACAAAGAGAAGACCTTTCTTTAGAGCCAACAATCCAAACAAGCTCTCACAACCACAAGCGGTTGAGCCTCCGAATGCTTCTCCATCAAATAAGCCTTCAGAGATCCCTTCGAATAAAAAGGAGAGCTCAATGCATATGGTTATGTTAACACATACCATCACTAACTAGATTAAGAAGGGCCACATTCCCAAGAAATTTGTAGACCTCGAAAGTCCTTTAATCTATCTCCAAGTCGTTGGGAATGAACCATGTAAAGCTCTTCTAGACTCAGGTCCTGGAGTCAACTTAATATCACAAGAGATGTATAAAGCCTAGAACCTACCTCCACTAAAGAAGGATAATATTCGCTTAAAGCTAGTTGACCAGTCCATCACTATTCCCTTGGGACTAGTGGAGGACATTGTTACCACTGTGTGTGGGTGGTCATACCCAGCTGATTTCCTAGTGATACAAGTAAACAATGAAAAAGGGGACTTCCCAATAATAATGGGAAAGGCATGGCTAAGTACCATAAATGCATGCCTAGGAATCCATGATCTTTCCCTGGAAATATCTAAGGAAAACACTTTTGGGAAGATCAAGAGGAAGAAATTGGGGGGCATCACATATAGTGATACAGGGTGTGATTGCATACATGAATGTTCAACATTTCCTGCATGCAACCAGTGTGCCCAAGAAATTAACATACAAAAGTACATGTATGCAGCAACCACACAATGAGAAGAAACCCAATGGTTGAGAGCTTATCAAGAGAGCAACTCATCAAACTGCATGGAACTAACTGGGGAAACAACTTGTGCCCACGTTGAAAGCATAGATGCACTGGAGTAGGAGTGTTGCCAACTTCCAACCCTTAACCGAAAAACATCGAGAGAGGAAAGCTGGAAATTCCTAACAACTTCAAGCAAGCACTTCAATAAGAGATTACTAGTTAATGTGCAACCGACCAAACCCTACCATGAATCTAGAATGGTCAATGCACCTAAAACATCGAAGATAGAATGACCTCACTCATTATTTCGAATCTCCCCCTTTCAACTTAGTCATGGGGGAGATGGCCACCTATGTTGATCAATCAAGGCCCTCAGTTCCTTTTTAAGTTTTTGTTTTACAAATTTTTGTTTTATAAATTTCTTTAACTTTTATTTTTTTTGTTTTACAACAGCATTTATACTCTTTCATTTCTTTGTGTATTTGTTCATTTTATTTGATTCATCACCTAATAAGTGCTCCTGATGGTGGTATGAACTGTATTCCATTGATTGCTAATGTTTGGTTTTTACCTTTGAGTTATAATGTTGATACTACAGTATGGTTCTTTTGATATAATAGGAAATGAGTCCACATCATCCATGCATCCATGAATTTCTATGGTCTCTCTTGGCTTGGAACTATATAGTCCCCTTTCTTAAACAATAAAGAACTATCAACGAATCGATGACTGGGCATTTCTCAAACTAAGGAAAGACTCAAGGGCTAAAAAAGTTGTGACTTCAAGGGAACTTGATGCATTTGTGCTAGCCATCCTCTTGGGTGCTTGGATGTTTTTTTCTTGAGTTTTCCCTACCATTCTAATGATTGCTCCATTATCAGGAAGCTGAGCCAATAAAAATAATAAGTCTTTGCATGGTGTGGTTCTCACACAAAAAAATAAAAAAATAGTGAAAATTCAAAGCACACCCCTTAGACAAAATAATCATCTGGGCTACAAGCACTAGTTATGGAACTAAAAAAACATGTTCCGTCTAATTAAGGCCCTTTCTCGCATCCTACTTTTCCCTTTCTCATTTTGTCGAAATGGTGGTGACGTTTTAGCGGAGGCATCCTTGTTGATTTATGTGGATGGATTGGCCAAATCTATTAATGTGAAGTCACTAGATGTGGATTTTTTGAGGCTGGATTTGGAATGAGATCTACTAAGTCACATTAACCATTAACACATAAGGGGTTGTACACCACCTTGCTCTTAAGACTCCATTCCATTATCTTCTTCCATCCTTCTTTCCCCATTTTGCACCTCATTGCTAGTTCTATCAATAGTCCATATTTTGGTTGATGCATTTTTTTCTTTTTGGTAAATTCTTATGGTTAAGACTTTAACTCTTGCTTCCCAATGACATTTCTAGAGCCTACAGACTCTTTGAATGTGGGATTGTCAAGGCATTAAGGGCATGAGCCTGCTTTGGGGAGGACCCACTGGCATTCCTATTGGGTGCATTAGTTAATTTCTTTCCTCTAAACATTTTCACAATCATCATTTATTTTGTTCATCTCCATCTTTGACATCCATTTTATCAGTTTTGTCGTTGTTTCTTTTTCTTCATCTTTCTCATTCCTTCTCTTTTTCCATTCTCACGCTACCGAAGGTTCACTCTCAGTCATGGGGGTCCTCCTGGTCCAATTTTTTTGATTTTCTCTTAACCCCTACACATCCAGTAGTCACCAGTATTATATCTCCAAATCCACATTAGCCATATCACAACTCAACCAATGGACCTTACACTGAGGTAAGGTATCAACTGCATTGTGATTCATTTACTCTTGCTAATAAACGACTATGTTGTGTGTGTAGATGGCAATCATACACCAATGGATTGGATCTGGAGAGAATACTTGGAATGGACTGGTACGGAAGCAATTATGCAAGGAACAAGATTGATGGTGCACTTATGGATGAACAAAGAAGGTGCAATCTCGACATTGGTAGCAACAGACTTCTTCTTCTTTTTATCTCTCTCTCTCTCTTCTTTCTCAGCTGCCAAATAAGGTTGGATGTCAAGTGTGTATAGTGTTCACTCTTGTTGTCATGAACACTAATTTTTTCATCTGTTGTAATGATGATCCGTTCACATGTCACTCCATTCACCATTAGTGTCATTCAAGTCAATAATCCCATACCTTCCCAATATTTTGTAAGGAACTTGAGGATGAGTTTTCATTTAGTCATGGGGGTATGATGAGCTGCGATATCATGTTTGCCCATGCAATATCGCGTATGTGATATTGCTTTCGCCCATGCGATATCACGTACGTGATATCGCAACCTGCCGCAATACCTATAAATAAGAGGTGTCTTTCCATGTTTTAGGCATCTAGAGTTAGTCCCTTAGCCAAACTATAATAGTTTTACCATTCCAGAGTTAGAATAATTTCCATGTGCCTGCAGTAGGAGCCTCAAAGTAAACGAATCTTTATTCGAGAAAATTGTACCTGAGCACACATTTGTGTATAGCAATAAAGATGAAATTTCTGATAAACTTTGCAATATATGGACTAAGCTAAATAGTAATTAATTATTGTTAAATGTTTAAATGCTTTCTTAGATAATTAATCTCTCTCAACCCTTGACTCTCCTAGTTAAGTGCATTCAATACGACTGCTTTGAGCTCGTGTGTAACGCTTGGTAACCCAGTAACGAGTAGCGTTTGGTAATCCTAGTAGCATTGCACTAGTTTAGGGTGTGTGTGGCAAGTGGGAATGGATAATGGTGCTAGGACAATTAGAACTTTGTTAGTGAAGTTAATTAAAGTTAGTCACTTAGTCTCTTCACCTTTCCCTCAATAGCATAAGACGTTAAAAAGATTAAAGATATAAAAAACATACACTTCAAGATTACTTAACCATACAACTGTGACAATACAAGTAAGCTTGGGAAGACAGTGATTGATTAACCTTAAGTGTTCCATTAAGGCACGTAAGCACTTAGTCCTTGGAGTTCGACCGGATCACGCGTGAGATGCTCGTATTCGTATGGTTGAGTGTAGGGGGTACCTTGCCCTCATCAAATATGTAACCTCTCTACAATGTTATCTTGACTATCTTTTAATAATCAAAATTTCATTCATTAAGGCCCAATAATTTTTCTTTTTATAGCATTCATTAGGATCACATAAATTTCATTCCTAGTCAATGGTTATTGTACTTAAGAATATTTAAATTTAAGACCTTCATAAAAATTAGATGTGTATAAGAGAGAGGTTTCCAAATTCATCCTTCAAATACATTCATATGAAAAATTCCTTAACCATATGCAAAGAGTTTTTAACAAGTTAAGAAAGATATTAAGAGCTTTGTATATTTTCTTTAAGAGGTAATCCCATAAGAGTAGGTCTTATTTTGTTCATCCTCTCAAACTTACTTAGAAACTGATCCTTTAGTTATATTATATTGCAATCTAATAGATGCCCTTCATAGAAGTTTTATCAACTATCAACAAATATAAGTTATTTTACTTTAATTCTATAATTGAAATAATCTACTATTACATGAACTTTACAATGTCTACTAATACATGCATTATAGAAGATCACATTTATTTTTTAGGAGAAACACAAAAATATTTAAATGAATTAAGTTTAGAAACCATGATTCTAAATCCAAATCTTCATATCTACTCAAGCTCAAGGTACATTTGATTAATATTTTACTGAGAGAAATTAGAAGTAAAGTAAGATTTTCCTAATTTGATTGTGCGAATGATTACAATAATAAATAATTGATTGATGGTCAAATCATAAGGAAGAGCCTAGCCTACTAGATTTTCCTACCTTAACAATGAGTGTAGAATAAAAAATGATATATTTTTAAAGCTTTTTATATCTCATTTTCATATGATCCTAAACATGTAAAATATAGTAGGCAAATGCTAAAGCCCTAAAATAATTATAATATAGGTACACTTCACGATATATAATCTAATTAGAACTTTATAACTTAGCATTACTCATCAAAATTGAACCCATGACTTGGAGCTAAATGTTAATTTATAGCCTACCTAACCAAGTAGCACTTTAAAAAATTTGAGAAAATGTAGAAAGAAAATAACATTTCTATTTGAATATAGAAGGCCTTACTTCAAAGAAAAACTATTTATCTACTACTATTACTCATCATTTATGATGCATAATTAGTAGAGCACCAGTGAGATCTCATCATCTAAAAGTTAAAATAGGTATATGACTCGGAAATTTCTTGTAAAGAATAAATATGCCAACTTTGTAATACAAATAGTATTAAATATGAATATAAGATTTCCAATAATATCCTATATTTAAAAAATTAGACATAGATGAAATACTAAAGTTGCAAATTTGGTTGATTTTTCCAAATGTTACCAAGAATACTTGATAATTTTCTTAATGAAGTTTTCAAAACTTATAGCATGTATATTTATACCATCCAATAGATTCAAAGGATATATAGACATACTAAAATTTTAGATGGCTATATTATATTTAGTACTATTAATTTTTTGTGACACCATGGAAGCAAGATGACCATTAACCACTCTAAGTTTATGCTTTTCTGGTCTTCGCTTCTTCGCTAAGTGCCAAGAACTTGGATCACATGTCTATTTTAGTTTTTCATATTGAAATATTGCATGAATCTCCATCTATTTCAGTTTTGAATATTGAAATCTTGCACACATCTTTGGTGGTGGTGGACAATCAGTTGTGAGTTGTTCTAGTGGGGGCGATTTATGGCTGTGAGGATTTTACCCTCAAGAATTTTCATGTGCAAGTTCTTGAATGGTCATTCAAATTTTTCTTTTCCTTTTTCTTTCGAGTTCTCATAGATCTACATGGCTACTATAATGCTGTGAGCTTTTGTAGCTTAGGATTGGTGTTGGTATCACTACAACAATGTTTGTTAGGTGGATTTGTGAGATAGAAGATAGGCAAGTAGTTCTCTGTAGCTATAGAGCAAATCTACACAGTGGGGGCATGGCGGAGGTGTTGACTTGCACCACAACAATTTTGTAGATATTCATTGTTGGAGTAGTAATGGATAGATTTGCATGGAGTTTTGCAATGAAAAATTTGTCTAATTCTACTCTTCATTAGGGAAGTACTTCTAACTTGCCTAAAATATGTTTTCCTCTTCTAGATGATATTTTCAATGTGGTTTCTAAATATTTTGCAATGTGTTTTATTTTTCTTCAAATTGTGGGATTTCTATCAAGGTCACTAAGGATTAATATGTAAATCCAAGGCCTCCTTCAGCCCTAGGATATTCAAGTTTCTCATGCCTATTACTACACCTAGAATTTTATCCTAGTGGAACTATCTGAGGCCGCTCAGGTTGAGAAGGCTCTCTCTATCAAAATTTTCCACATGAAATGCAACTCTGATCATGCATGCCTAGACATTTGACTTTAATGTTAATGACCCATCATATAATACAATTTCCTATTATGTTGAATTACCAAACCTTCTACTCATTTTTTCATCTATATAGAGAAACATTGTGAGTATCCTCAGTCCTATTATTTCAAACCATAGCACTATGATTAATGAAACTCTATTTTTCCACTATTGTATCAAACTCTATATTGCTCATAGAAAGACCTCATTAACCCTTGTAGCCAATGGAAAACTCTTCATCCAAAAAAATAAATTATTTTCATCTCCCAAACTCCTATAGTTATTGTCATTAGGCTAAGCATAAAATCTCAACCTATCCCTTCTTAGCCAAGAAAAAACACTCCATTGAGTCTCAAAAAACCTATTCCCTAGATACCCTAGCATCTTGCCCACCATCAGAACCCTTTAGGTTCAAAACCTCTTTAAAAAATGTTCCAAATTCTTCCTCTTTGTTTGCCCCCTCCAAGGTACAAGCACCATATTTTGGTTCATGCATGAAGATAACCACCATAGCACATGTCACTCCCTCAAATTCATTTAATGACTTAGTCTTAGGTGAAGATTTTGTGACAGGCAGTGGAAGGAAATAAGTTAAAGCTTCCTACTTCACAACTCCACCCTCTACTTCCTCTTCAATGAACAATTTGATAGTCCCCATTACTACAAATAACTCCTTTGCCATTCTCTCATAAATCATGAAAGTTGATACTTCAACTTTTGAACCTTCTAATGCTATCTCATTTGACATGTCCTTTTCTTGCCCATGAATCTTTTATTGTGGAATGTTTGAGGCGTTACTAATAGGCTTTGACAAAATTGTTTAGGCAACTTTCTTTCCAATCTAAATATTTCCTCTTTTTTTCATTCTCTTTCAAGAAATTAAGATTTTAGTAAATCATGGATCTCTTTTAGCCCATTGGTTTCTCCCTCCCTCATCAATTCTTTCTACTTTGCACATTAGTGGAAAAGGAGGAGATTCCATTATCTTCTTAACTTATTGGAAAGATAAAATCATTCAAAGTGGTTTTGATTCTGGCCATAGAGTTTCTTGGGCTACCTTCTCCTCCTTGCATGGCCCTTTTAGTATCTACTCAATTTATACACCTATTGACTTTACAAAACATCCTCTTCTATAGTAAGAACTATCTAATTCTCTTCCCTTAGTGCCTCGGATTTTTGGAGGAGATTTTAATATGATATAAATCCCTCATGATAAGCTTGGGGGTGTTTTTTCAATTTCCAAATTCTGAGTATCAAACCTGATCAACCTTTAAGAAAAAGATCTACCTCTCTGATGGGATGGATGCCTCTGCTAGTGATCCCCTTCATAGATTTACTTGAAGTAATCTTTGTCTTGGCTAGGCTTGCATCTACAGTCAATTAGATAGATTCTATTTTTCCACTCTTTCTTTCTAGCAAGCCTCCTTTACCACTATGGTTCATTAACACACAACCTTATCAAACCATCTTTCCATTATTATGTCTATTCAAATTCATGGTATCAACCATAGATATAATTTTCATTTTTTCCAACTACACAGTAACTGCTTCAAAATGTTTGTTCCAAGTTGAGTCTTGGGAAGGCTCTTGATTATGATGGTTTCTCTAATGAATTTTTTCAAATTCATTGGGATTTGATTGGAAATGATCTCTCTAGGTTATCAAAGAGGCTATCCTTACTAGTTCCCTTGGGCCCAATTTAAATCAGGAGATTAGTCATCTCCTTCCTAAGTCTGAGGATCTTACCCACATCTCTAATTGGCATCCCATTACTACTCTTAACATGGTGTATAGAATTTGGGCCAAGTTCTTAGCCTTACATCTAAAGAAAATTCCTTGCCAAATTATATCTCCCTAGTAAAAAGGATTTGTTCCTAGTAGATTAAATAATGTGATTGTTGCATGGGAAGGTCTCAAGTGCACAAAGGATGATGATCAAGATATTCTCCTAATGAAGCTTAACTATGCTAAGGCCTATGACAACATAAAGTGAGATTTTATTCTATAGACAATGACTAAACTTGGTTTTGGCCCTAAGTTCTTACATATGGTGAAATGCTTATTCATGGATTCTACTACAATAATAGCCACTACCTTTGGCATCACCTCTTCCCTTTCCTATCCATAGGTCAATGTGGCAAGGATGTCCTCTTGCCCCATACCTATTCATCATCACAACTAACTTTCTCTATCATTAGTTAAACTATGATGTTCAAAATGAAGTTCTCACCAAGGTCCACCTCTCTTCACCTCAACATCAACTTCTTAACATGTATTTTGCCAAAAACTCATTTTTTCTAGTTCAAAACACTACCCTAATTTGCACTAGCTCTTATCTTGGGTGAAGCAATATTGCTCACTCTTAGGTTCCACTATTAATTGGAATAAATATTTTTTTTATAACTTTACTAATAATTACAGTCATGTGACCAACTATAATTCAAAGCTTCTTTAGGATCAAGATATCACTAAGATTCTAGGAATCCCCTTCCATTTTAGAGCTTCTACCTATGTTCTCTAAGAGCATGTTATTTTTCAAATTGAAAAGAAAATTGAAAAATGGAAGACTAAACCCCTCACTCTATCTGGTAAGTACCTCTTTTGTAAGTCTAGTTGTGTATCTACCCATGTGTATTATTCTTCATGTTGGGCCCCCTTCCAATATGCTTATCAAAATATTGAACAATTATTTTGGGACTTCATGTAGTCCTCTAAAGATTCTCAAAAAGGCTTCCATCGTGTCACCTGGAATATTGTTACTCTTTCTAGGAATAAGGGTGGCTTAGGTCTTCTAAACTCTTTTAAGTAAGGAATTACCTTAGTTGCTAAGTAGTTGGTTCAGCATCTAGATGCCCTAGACATTATTGGGACTCTCCTCTAATTAATGGTTCAACAAGTGTTTCCCAAAAATAAGCCCTTTTGGAAAGGCATCCACTTCATTAATTTGATCCTTTCCCTCCACACTATCATTATTCTTGGATATCATGTTTTCAAAATCATTTGGAGGGCTTGGAAAATTCTACATTGTTATATAGATTGGACTAATGTCAAGATCAACCCTACACTTCTCTCTAAGTTGTGTCCATGGTGGTTACCTTTGTCTCTTGTTCCCCTTGCCATTATGAATGCTAACTTTGCTACCTCTTAGTTTCAAAAGGGAGTTATTTTTCTTAGTTGTCTTAGACTTGCTGATTAATAAATTTCCAGGGAAGTGTTTAATAATATGTATGGGGCATCTAAAGCAATGTAGCATTTCTTAGCTTTGCTTTATACTTTTATTCATTGCCATTTGTAAATGGACATTTTAGTGCAAAGTACTTTTCATGGCCTTTAATGGATTAATGGGTTGAAACTTCTACCTTGCAAGCTGCATATCCCCTTTCAACTTTTACATGACTCATCAAGTATCATTTAATAATGTAAGAAGTCTTAGCATAAAAAAGGATTAGAACAATTCTAAATCCCCCTCTTCCAATGTATTTGGAAACTTCCAACTCTCCCTAAAATTCAATAGTTCCTCTAGTGTCTCCTTCACAAAGGTTTACCTATCAGAAAACATCTCAAATATCTTACAATTCACACTCCTACTTCCTCTCTTTGTGGTGGTAAAGAGGATTTTGTTCATGTTTTTATGCAATGCTCCTTTGCATAACACATGTGGACATGGACCTTCAAAGTTATTCCATCATGCAAGCTACCTTAAGATGCCATTATATTTAGCTTTTTTCCCACCACTTCTGCTAAGTTCAAATTTTTGTGTAAATCTATTAGGCCTATTATTCTATACTATATTTGGAAGCATAGATGTAATGTTATCTTTCAAAGGATTAATTATTCTAATATATGTCATCTAACTATTATGGAGAAATTTCAAATCTTTTGCCTTGCCCATTTCCAACTCAAATCTCAAGCATCAAAGTTCAAAATGAATATTCATCAATTGATTCATCTCTTATAGCCTTGGAGAAGACCTATTATTTCAAAAAAACTTCTTCAACAAGAATTACTACATAAAAGCCTCACTTCTTAAATTTGAGTGAAGTCACTAAATAAGAGTCTCTCTATATTTTCTTGGGTGTTATTTGACCCATCCAATTTTCTACCAATCTTTCTCTTCTACTAAGTCAATTGATCTTAGTGGATGGTAGTTCCCCATATTGGGTTTCTTCCATTTGAGATTGATTATTTATGAGGACATTTCCCAAAGTAGAATCCCCAGTAATTTAAGTTTTTCTTTTCTATCTAGTCTCTATGACTTAATGTGGATTATATATTTGTTACTCTTTTACTATTAGTAAAACTCCTACATAAGTTACAATTCTTTTTCAGATGAGACTTCTCATCTTGAGAGGAGACATCTCACGAAAGACCTCTTTCCAAGCTAGGATATGTCTCAAGCAAGATGTCTTGCCAAGGAGGAGATGTCTTGGCCATGGAGGAGACATCTTCCAAAAAGAGCAAATGTCTTCCCAGAAAGCTGGTTTTTGACAAAAGATGTCTTTCCAAGATTAGAGATGACTAGTATGGCTTAGGAAACTTCCAAAATTGTCCATCCAATTTAGGAAATAGCTAGTGTAAGTTGGAAAAGAATGGAGACAATTGAGAAGAAGGTAAAAAGACCATGAGAATAATTGAAGAAGCTCAGGATGAGTTGAGGGAATGTTTTTAGGTTTCTTATCTCCTTATTGTTCATAAATATAGATGTAATTCATAATTATTAGTATCATGAATGAGAAATAGAGCTCTAAGTGTGGAGAGCTTTGTAAGAGTATGTGTGAGACCATATTCAGTGGGTGCAATTGTTACCTATAGCTCCAAGGTCAATAATGTAGTGTGTTGGTATATTATCTTATGTCTTACTTTTGAGTCAACATCTTAGTCTCAAGTTATGAAAGAGATTTTCTATTAGTTGTGTCTTGCATTAAGAATAATCATTGGATGGTTGTAGAGCCTCATGCTCTACAAGATCATTTATTTGAGTGTGAAAGGTTTTGGATGTTTGTTGATTTTGAGAACCTCCTTGTAATCTTCTAATCAATTAGTTAAAGATAGTTAGTTTTATTATTTTCTAGAGAAATATTTTATCTCTAAATAATATCTAGATTTAGTATTTTAAAGTGATTAGAATTGGAGTAAACCTACTCCATCATTACAAAAAATGTTAAGAGTTAACATCATGACAAAAATCCAACCCATGATAAAGTTTATAATGTTCAAAAAAAATTCCAAAGAGCATTGTGAGTTATGGATGTTATAAGTACAAGTGATGATTATTATAAAGGTTATAATAAATATAGAATAACAATTTTAAAGCTAAAACTTCAAATTTCTTAAGGATCTTGAATCAAATTTAATGTTTAACCTCCTAATGTACATTAGACAATCAAAAATCTATGTGAGAAAATGTGATTTACTAGATCAATCTTCAACAACTTCAAAGATGATAAGCTTAATGCTTGTATGTGCAATAAACTATGAATTATCTCACCTATTTCTAATGTTCTCTAATACAAATCAACCAAATATATGTCTATTGAGATTTTGTATCATAATTACATCTTAGTCATTACTTCATTAGATCAAAAATCATCAAGTATGAAGGATCCAATATCCCATCTATTTGAAGATCATATATTTCAATAATAATTCCTTCTTTGTCAATACTATCCTTGATTATGGTATTCAAAGTATTTTTTGATCATCAATAATTTTAGCCTTAGTGATTTTTTCTCTCATTTTTGTAACCAACAATATAGTTCTTCACATCTTATAGTACTTTCTATGATACCATCTGATGCATTTTTCTTTTCTTGGAAATAGTAAAAACCATAGCTTTCACTTCTACATATACATAATAAGATTAGCAACATAATAAGTTCTTTTTATTAATAGATCTTCATTGTCACTCTAAGATATGCCTTGAAAATCTAAAATTGCATGTCATGGATCATATTTGATGGGGTTCCAATGGTTTCTAGTAAAGAAGCTATGAAAATTAAATTTAATGCCTCATATTTTGGATTTCAATCTTTATAGCTTCATTACTCACTTTCCCACTAAAATTGAGCTCCATGTATTTTATTTCATCAGCTCATTCCTAATCATTACAAAAATATAAGGGCTTAAAAATTTTCCTTTCTAATGCTATAGAAATTGAAAATCATAGGCTCCTATAATATTTTCATGTTGATATAATGAAAAAAGTTGAGATAAACTTTAAATAACATCATCAATAAATGTGTTTATTCCTAGAAAAAAACATCATCTCACTATGATGTAATTGATCCTCATTCTTTCATTTAGAATATGATAGGAGTATGTAGGATTGAAGTGTCTTTTTCTAAGTCAATTGGCATGTTATTTTTCTTTGGGTAGGTAACTTTGGATGGGCTGAAAGTTGCAACCCTATTACAATTAGTTTTGGAGTCACATCTTGCATAATACAACTTTGATAGGCTACTACAAAAAGATTGCACGCCATAACTAAGTTATGATCCATGTTTAAAGTGAGATGAGGATGCTTGTATTTGAGTGTATGTGCATGGTTCATTGTAAGTGGTGTTTCTAAAGTGACTTAATTTAGTTATTTGGATTTTTTCGTTGATGCATATCTCAAAGTCCTTGCAATCCTAAGAGAACATTTCCCATCCTTTTTCAATATAATTCATTAATGTATTAAGCATAATTATGAATTATTTATAATCACTACTTTTTGCAATATATATTTTCTATTAGCTAAAACTAGTGATAATAGGTAAAATTAGTATTAGACAATCATATAGTAAGACAAAGAACTAATCGCAATCATCCTACACTTTCATAGGATGGCATAATAAGAGATCAAGATACAGATATGTTGATAATACTTATACACAATATAAGAACATTAATGTTCTATCATATATTGATAATAACCTTCATCCTTGAGTCTCTTAAAGATGTCATTTGATCACTTATTATTCCTCAATGTCCATGATACACTAGTATTTTTTACCCTTCATGATGTACTATATGTGTAATTTGATGCTACTAAAATTAGTTTGTAATGAATAAAAATAGCTCAATATATCTCATATATTTCCTTTCACCTTGCCCACCCCTTATAGTAGAAATTGACCAACCACTTTGATTCATTTCATGTTTGCAAAATATTTTTTAATTCACCATCATTAACAACTACTTGGCTAGTGTTATGGTGTTTTCAACATGAACTACATGAAAAATAAATAGTTACTATCCCATTATATGTGTCACATTTTCAAGTATGCAACATCAAGATTCCAAAGTTGAAGCATGATAGCGATTTCCAAACAAGCCTAGATACATCATCAACTATCAAATAAAAATGAACAATGTTTCAGATGGCTACAATGTTGTAGCTGCAATGTTGTAGATGTAATGTCATAGCCCATGATGTCATGTATAAGCTAAAATGGCATAATATCAATAAATGTTTATAAATAAAAATATCTACTACATTGATGATAGAAATTAATGTCATAGGTAAGGAAACTCTATTAGTTTGTTTTCATGAATTTTTTAATAATTAGTGAATACTTGTAATGTATTTTAAGGCAATTATATAATGTTTTTATTTGAGTACATTGTACCTAAACACGTTAGATGATCAACAATAAATATTAAGATTTTTTTTCTTCATTGGAGCATTCAAACTTCGAATATACTTTACTTTCTTATTAGAAAGTATTTTTCTTTCTTATGAAATATAGATTAATATTTACATTTTCATACACTTGTCTTAATAATCTACTTTCTAACGCATGTTAGACTTGGTAAAAGGCATGGTAAAGAACATAGAAGGGGTCATGTTCATGATAAAGACTATGACTGTGATGAATAAGATAATTATGATGAATCCTTGCTAGCTACAAGGAGCATGATAAACATCAGTGAAACTATTAGAATATCATCTAAGCATCAAAAAGATAGTCACACCAAGCATCTTGAAATGAACAATATTTCAAAATTTGAAGGAGGTTACAATGCAAATCTACAACATCATATATAGGCCTTATATGATGCCTAAACCTTTTAGAATATTAAAAATGATTCATGAAAACTCAAGCTATTCCAAAGAATGCTCATTGAAAAATCTAAGAAATGGTATATATCCTTAGAGCTAGACTTCATTTTCACATGGACTACAATTTTGGAGCTATTAAATGAGAAGTACTAGATGAAATCAAGAGCATCTAAATTGAGGAAGAAGATGTAAGGGTGGAGAAAAGAAAACATGAATCCCTTGATGTAACTTTAAACATATACTACCCACCCCTACACTAGTACCTAGGCTATGGATTTTCTCAATCGAAAAAACTATGGCATTAGGGACTATGCCTAAGGAAGAATATTAGAAATGTGATCCCATTAGCTTCAATGGCTTTTTGATCATGTAGCTAAAGAGAAAGAAGAAGAACATAGAGGGATATAATAGAAACTCGTCCTTTGTAAGAAAAAATTTTGTCTCTATAAGTAGGAAGAATATGAACCATTAGAAGAGGTAGTCCAATGGAAACATTTACTCATTCAAAAATATATTATAAGAATTACAACCAAGGTTGATAAAATATGGGACACCATGAAAAAAAAATCCAATTAACATTAAAGATCATAGAGGATAAAGTGGAGTAAGCTAGAGCTAAGGATAAGTAAAAGAAAAATATTCGTAGAGACTTCTACAAGTACAAAGGAAAAGTAGCTATAATAGAAAATGTTGTAGACTTAACATAGAAGATGATGGGTGTGATATATGCCAATATGGACATCCAAAGATTTTTTGGCTTTTCATGTCACATCTTCAAGATTTTGGGGCATATGCCTTGAATCCAAAATGTATCAAAAGGCAAGTGTCCAAGAGATCATGTTACCCATAAGACAACTATATTTAGCTCTAATACCAATAACAATACTACCTAGGTTAGGTTCCACCTTAATTTTAAAAATAATATTACGCAAAATGGTAAATTCCATAGTCATGGGTGATGTCACCACTAAGATAGAAATATAGGTAAGTAAATCTATATGAATACTATGTCCAACAATTCATGTCTCTAGTACATCTACCACTCATACTCTTACTCATCACTATTACCATTTATAGTACCATAAACTAGCAACAACATGAACCAAATCATCATCTTACACTTCTCATCCTCACCAAACCTCTAAGCAACATGCTCCAACATCCTTTTCATCTATTCCACAATATATATAAGATGAAATGCCACCAAAGCTACAATCAAAACATGCCACACATGTTATTAACATATAACTTGATGATAGTACGAGTGCCTCTAAGTGAAAGTATTGGAAGAATCCTTTCTTTAGGATAGTTCTCATTCATGCTGGAAAAGCTAGGGGACTAGTCAATCCACTTGATGAAACAATTGAATCTAATGCGATTGATGGGATGCGATATCGCATGGGCCGCGATATCGCATCCCACCCAATATCGTGTATGCGATATCACGTCGTCCCCTGCGATATCACGGTGCACCGCCAAGTCTATAAATAAGAGGCGGCTCTCCCTTGTTTTCCATTCTAGGCCTAGACCATAGCAAAACTCTGGTAGTTTGATCTCTCCAAACATAGAATATTTTCCATGTGCTCGCAGTAGGAGCTCCAAAGTGAACGGATCTTTATTCAAGAAAATATTGTACCTAAATACATGTTTGTATATGGCAATAATGACGAACTTCTTGGATAAACCTTGTAGTGCATGGAATAGGCTAAATATGACTTTTATTTATTTTTATTTATTTTTTATTATTTACATGCTTTATTAGTCATTAAATCTCTCTCAAGAATTCTCTCCTAGTTAAGTGCCTCAGTACGATCGCTTCGAGCACGTGTGTTACGCTTGGTGATCCCAACAACAATTAGCATTTGGTAACCAAGGTTGCATTGGTTCAAGGTGTGAACGGTAAGTGGGAATGGATGCTGACACTAGGTTAATTAAGGCTTAGTTAGTTAGTTAAAGTTAGTCAGTTAGTCTCTTCAACCCTTCATCTCTCTAGCATAGGAAATAAAACAAAAAAGCTATAAAAATCATATACCTCAAACTTACTTAACCATACACCATGACAAATACAAGTAAGTCTAGGAAGACAATGAATAATTAACCTTAAGTGTTCGATCAGAGTTCGACCGTAGTTTGATCGGATTGCATGTGCTACGCTCGTATTCGTATGGTTGAGTGTAGGGGTACCTTGCCACTCATCATAGGCGCCATTACCGGGGACTAAGTGTTTGTGCACTAAGTAGAACATAGGAGATCAGTCACATTGTTGGGAGCTTAAACGAACCCTTAGGGTTAATTAAACGAAAAATTATATAATGGTTAATTAGCACACTGATGAGACACCATGTCTTCTTCTTCTTCTCATAAGAGCATTACACCACCTAAGGATCATACAAGAAATAGTCGGCAGTCTAAAACACATAACCAAAATTAACCAGTTCCTCAACAATATAGGGCGGTATATACTCATCCCGATGAGTATATACCTAATTTTACTTTTATCCTCCATCAAGATGAACAAATGCACTAGAGAGACTTGCAAGGTAACATAGTGTTACCTCCAAATCGTGCAGTCCCCAACATGCTTATTCGTGCTCTTCCACAGATAGGCATGATACAGCTCTATGTTGAATATGTTATAGGTGATTTTAACACAAGGGATTACCATCCCATAGAAGCACAACGTTTAAGGGACTCAAGGCAGGAGAGCCAACATACATTTTTGAAGGGCAAATAGGTCCTACACGTCCTAAGTGAAATTGGAGATGGTGAACCACTTATAATAGGTTCTCTATCGAAAGATGTTCCTCCTCCTAACGATAGTGAGGAGGTGGGGTATCAGAACCTACACTCTATGATACACAACCCTAGTTCTGATCCCCGTGCACACCAACTGTTCACTAAGGGAACAACAACACATGACAAGGATGAGCACTCAGATCATCATCATGATTGGGGCCGAAGCCACAGAAGAGAAGGTACGAAACATCATCATGGCAATGGTTCTCCTTCTTCTTCCCCTTCATCACACCATTCACCCTCTCCTTCCACATCAAGGCATAGCCATCAAGAGCATAATGGTGAAGATAGAGGTAGGAAAAATGAGAGACCTCAACAAGAGAGTCAAGAGCAAGGACAAGGGCATGAATGAAGGGAATGTAGGGAACAATGTAGACATCATAGACGTCACGAAAGAGATGATCATGATGAACCCCTACCTACCACCCGAAGCATGCTAGATATAACAGAGGTAGTTAGGATACCCACAAGGCATCTAAAAGATAGCTAGATCAAGTTCTTAGAAATGAATAATATCCCATGCTTCGAAGGGGGATATAATGCTGATCCAAAAAATCATTTACAAGCATTCCATGATGCTTGCACCTCGCAGAACATAGAAAAAAAATGGCAGAAACTAAAGTTGTTTTCCAGGACACTCATAAAGGAAGCAGAGAGTTGGTACTGGTCCTTAGAACCGGAGACCATTAGGAGGTGGAGTACGATGTTAGAACTCTTCAACGACAAATATCAAACGTACTCCAGACTGTCTAACTTATGTAAGTAGATCCAAGGATGGAAGCAAGGTACTCATGAACCCTTGGATGCTACCATGGGCCGCTACTATGCATTGCTACATCATTTCTTGGGCCATGGTTATGCACAACAAGATCAACTTCACCACATCGTAGATGGGCTAAGGTATGAAACTAGGAGAACCCTTGGGACTTATGCCCAAGGGAGATTATCAGAACTTAGATCCCATGAAATTCACAGGCTATTGGAGCAAGTAGCCAAAGAAGAATGGGAGCTATGAAAAAGAGAGAGCATGGAAGAATATAACTGTGATCCCTCCCCTTGAAAGAAGGGAGTGAGATTCTGCGATGAAGAGGATGAGTCACCACTCGAAGAGTTGGTAAACTATAAAACCTAGCCACTTCAGAAGCTAACAACGGAAGTGGTAGCTAAGGTAGATGAAGTATGGGGCTCCTTAGATAGTAAGATTGAAACTGTCTTGAAAATTGTAGAGGAGTCTAAGGAGGAACGAAGTAGTAACAAAGTTAAGAAAAAGCAGAGAGATTCAGACCCTGCACCTGACAAGGGTAAGGGGAAAATAACTATCTCTGATGAGGTTGTGGATTCAAACACAAAAAATGATGGTGGATGTGGATCTGCCAATATAACCATCCTAAGGAATGTTGTCCAATCATCTCACATCTACAAGATTCTAGGGTGTATGCACTCAACCCGAGACTTAATAGACAGCAAACACCTCGAAGGTTACCTTATCCTCAAGGTAACCCAAGACAGTTTCACCAACCATTAACGTACTATCCAAGTGGAACTCCACCACAATCCATTGGACAACATCAGCAGTGGCAACACCCATAGTCATGGGGGATGCCACTGCCAAGACAACAGTACCCTTACCGGCAACTCGATAATTATGGCTACTACATGCAGCAGCCAATTTCTCCAAGTGACTCCATGGTCACACAACTCCCCAAAATCACTACCAAGTTCAGGAGTACTTTAGAAGGACTCCTTCTCCTCTTAGAGATGCTACACACCCTTACCATCCTCCTAATCTATCTGCCTCTCTTCCACTGGTAGGTCCCATACCACCAGCTCCAACAATGCAAGGGGAACTCCCTACTCAACCACAACAACGTAATGCTACGAGAGTTGTAAACATTCAGCCTACTACTAGTTCTGACAACTACAAAAAGAGAAGACCTTTATTTAGAACCAAAAGCCCAGACAAGCTCTCACAACCACAAGTGGTTGAGTCTGTGGACACTCCTCCAACAATTAAGGCTTCGTAACTCCCTTCAAACCAATACCAGATCTCAACACATACGGTTATGTTAACACATACCGTAACCTACTGGATCAAGGTAGGCCACCTTCCCAGGAAACTATCTAACCCTGGAAGTCCCTTAATCTACCTCCAAGTCGTCGGGAATGAACCACATAAGGCTTTTCTTGACTCAAGTCTATCACCAATCTATCACCATTCCCTTGGGATTGGTGGAGGACATTGTTACTACTGTGTATGGTTGGTCATACCCAGCTGATTTCTTGGTGATAGAAGTTAACAACGACGAAGGGGACTTCCCAATTATAATGGGAAGGGCACGGCTAAGCCAAATAGACGCATGCCTAGGAATCCATGATCTTTCCTTGGAAATATCTAAGATAAACATTTATGGAAAGATTGAGAAGAAGAAAGTTCCATGCATCACATACAGTGACTCATCGGGTGATGACATGGAGGAATGCACAAAATTTCCTCCATGCAACAGGTGTGCCCAAGAAACTCTAAGACAAAGATGCCTATATGTAGCAACCACACAACAAGTAGACACCCCTTGGTTACCAACTAGTCGAAAGAGCAACTGACCAACATGCATGGAACAAACTGGGGAAACAACCCACGCTTGTACCGGAAGCATAGATACATTGGAATATGAGTGTCACCAACTTCCATCCCTTAATCTGAAAACATAAATGGGGAGAAGTTGGGCACTTTTAAGAAATTCAAATAGACATTCATTATTTCGGATCTCTCCCTTTCCATTTAGTCATGGGGGAGATGGCCACCTATGCTAATCATTTGGGGCCCTCAATTCTTTGTTCTTTTTGTTTTACACGTTTTTGTTTTACACATTTTTGTTTTACATGTTTTTGTTTTACACATTTTTCTTTTAAATTTTTGGTTTTTACCTTTAAGTTACGATGTTGATACTAAGGTATGTTTCTTTTGATATGGTAGGCAATGGGTTCACTTCCTCCATACATCCATCAATTTCTATGGTCTCTCCTAGCTTGGAAATGTACAGTCCCTTTCTAAATAAGAACTATTAACAAATCGGTGACTAGGTATTTCTCAAACTAAGGAAGGACTCAAGGATTGAAAAGGGTGTGACTTCAAGTGAACATGATACATTTTTGTTGGTCATTCTCTTGGGTGCTTGGATGTTTTCTTCTTGAGTTTTCTTACCATTTCGATGTTACCCAATTATCAGGAAGCTGAGTAATAAAAATAACAAATTCTTTGCATGGTGTGGTTCTCATGCATAAACACATAAAACACAAAAAGAAACTGAAAAAAAACTGTGAGAACTGTGAGAATTCAAAGCACACCCCTTAGACGGAATAATCACTTGGGCTACAAGCACTGGTTATGGAACTCAAAATAAAAATGTTCCCTCTAACTAAGGCCCTTCTCGCTTCCTATCTCCTCATCTTTTGTTTTGTTGGAATGGTGGTGGCTCTTGGAGAAGGCATTCTTGTTACTTCCAAAGGATGGATTGACCAAATACATTAATGCGAAGTCACTATATGTGGTTTGTTTGAGGCTGGACTTGGAAGGGGATTTGCTAAGTCACATTAACCATGAAACACACAAGGGACTATACACCACCTTGTTCTTGGGATTCCATTCCCTTCTCTTCTCTCCATCCTTCTCTCCATTTTTACCTCATTACCAATTGTATCATTAGTGTATATCTTGGTAGATGCATTGTTTTATTTTTGGTAAATTCTTGTGGTTAAGACTTTAACTCTTCTTCCATATGACGTTCCCAGAGTCTACGGACTCTTTGAATGTGGATTTGTTAGGGCATTAAGGGCAAGAACCTACTTTGGCGAGGATCCACTGACATTCCTATTTGGTGCACTAGTTAAATTCTTTTCCTTAACATTTTTACAATCCATTTTCTTTTGTTCATTTCCATCTTGAGATCCATTTCATCAACGTTATAGCTGTCTCTATTTTTTCCTCTTTCTTATTCCTTTTCTTTCTCCATTCTCTCACTACCGGAGGTTTGCGATTAGTCATGGGGGTACGAGAACCAATTTTTTTTATTTTCTCCTAACCCCTACACCTTTAGTAGTCACCATGATTATATCTCCAAACCCGCAATCAGCCATACCACAACCTAGCCAATGGCCCTTTCACTGAAGCAAGGTATCAACTAGATTAAAATTCATTTACCCTTGCTAATATAAAGACTATGTTGTGTGTGCATATGGCAATCATACAACAATGGATTGGATTTGGAGAGAACACTTGGAATGGAGCAGTGTTGAAGCAGCTATGCGAGTAAGATCGATGGCACGCTTACGGATGGACAATGAAAGACGCAATCTTGGTGTTGGCGGTAGCAAAAATTATTTCTCTCTCTCTTTCTCAGCTACCAAATAAGGCCTGATGTCAAATGTAATAAGGTGTTTACTCTTGTTTTTATGAATACCAGTTTTGTCTTGTTCTGTAATGATGATCCATTTACATGTCATCCCATTAGTTCCATTTGAGTCAATTTGAGTCAATAATCACATGCCCTCCCAATATTTTGTAAGGAACTCGAGGACAAGTTTTCATTCAATCATGGGGATATGATGGGACATGATATCGCATGGGCTATGATATTGCATACATGATATTGCAGCAGTAGCAATATCGCATCCCACACGATATCGCGTACGCGATATCGCATCGTCCCCTGTGATATTGTGTACACGATATCGCGGTGTGCCGTCAAGTCTATAAATAAGAGGCAGCTCTCCCTTGTTTTCAATTCTAGGCCTAGACCATAGCAAAACTCTAGTAGTTTGATCTCTCCAAAGATAAAATATTTTCCATGTGCTCGCAGTAGGAGCTCCAAAGTGAACGGATCTTTATTCGAGCAAATATTGTACCTGAACACATGTTTGTGTATGGAAATAATGACGAACTTCTTGGATAAACCTTGCAGTGCATGGAATAGGCTAAATACAACTTTTATTTATTTTTATTTACTGTTTATCATTTACATGCTTTATTAGTCATTAAATCTCTCTCAACCCTTCTCTCCTAGTTAAGTGCCTCAATACGACCACTTTGAGCATGTGTGTTACGCTTGGTGATCCCAGCAATGAGTAGCGTTTGGTAACCAAGGTTGCATTGGTTCATGATGTGAACGGTAAGTGGGAATGGATGCTGATGCTAAGTTAATTAAGGCTTAATTAGTTAGTTAAAGTTAGTCAATTAGTCTCTTCAACCCTTCACCTCTCTAGCATAGGAGATAAAATAGAAAAGATATAAAAATCATATACCTCGGACTTACTTAACCATACACCATGACAAATACAAGTAAGTCTGAGAAGACAACGAATAATTAACCTTAAGTGTTCCATAAGGCATGTAGGCACTTAGTCTGTGGAGTTCGACTGGATCATGCGTGCTACGCTCGTATTCGTATGGTTGAGTGTAGGGGTACCTCACCACTCATTAGTGATGGATTCAAATTTAGTGATAAAACCTCCTCATGTTTCAAAAGGGCCTATGTTGACTTCAAACCAAAATTTAATTATTAGGATTTTCATGCTCACTCATGTAGTGAGTGATTAGATAAAAGTAGGTCCACTTCCTAGGAAGAAAATAGATCCATGAAGCACTTTAATTTACTTATGGATTTTCTATAAATTCACATGAAAATATTTACTAGATCCTAATTTTGAAGTTAATTTTATCTCTTAATAAATATATAAGACACAGAACCTACCTGTTGGCACATTTGGCCATTACATGGAATAGTTGAAATATTTTATTCAAAATTAGCACAATCCCTGGTTGTAAATTTGCAGTTTAGTATTGTAAGTTGGTGGGTATTTTTGGAGAAGCAATCCACTGGTAAATAATCTTGATGTTGAAGCCTTCTTGGAAAGTAAAATTAAAATTCCAAATTATTTCCTTTAGTGAAGATTGGAATAACAAACAAAGGAGGTGATTATTTACCACAAGAAAGCATACTCCCTATTAATATTGGCAAAATAGAAAACACCGTGGGTAATGGATTATCAAGAATCGGTTAAGAGTTGGAAGCAAGTGAAGCATCTAACAAACGAACTACCAATAGGTTTTGAATTCCGTAAATTTAAATTATCAAAGGATGTGAAGGTTTCTGTGTTGCAGACGAACCCAAATTTCCATAAGTCAAAAAGCCCATTGTTAACGTTGTTGGAGAAAAAAAATAGAAAATCTGAAATATAGAATTGGATGTTGTGGTTTTTTGGCGTCATCGGCAAATACATCAGCTTGTGCCCGTTCAGCATTACGCCCATGCATCAGCCGAATTTACGAATTGATGTTGTCGAACGCAGCTGTAGCCGACTCGCCAGATGCCGAAAACAGTGAACCCGAGTTCATGGAGCGTGCGGGAGGCCCTTCTTTCATGACTGAGCTGTATTGAGGGGGTTTCGGACAGTAATCGTGTGCAGGCTATGCAGAAAGAACTTAGGCCAATTTAGGGCAGAACGCAGCAGGCACATCATCGATTTCAGCAGAGACACTTATGGCTATTTCAGAAGATGGATTATTGAGGAGATGGATTTCAGAAGAATAGATGCCTATTTTGTGCGATGAACAAATTTAGGTTTTCATCCACAACAGCGGAAAATGCCTTAAAATACCTGGTGGACGTTGCTTGAAGAATCTATACCAAATGTTGAAAGAAAAATTTGTAAGCCAGACAGTTTACCAGTTATCACAGATAGAAGGCAGTGAAAATATTCGAAGCGATGATCAAATCGTATAATCATCAAAACCTGAAGGGCATTTTTGAGAGGCAAAGATTACAATAGTTGCAGATTCTTACGGAACACACGGCGACGTTTCCTAACGCCGCAGCAAAGTCTTCTCCTGTGATGGCAATTGTTGGTAATAATTTTTGGCCGAAGAAGATAATTTGAATTAGTTGCTAGCAGTTGCAGGATTGGTGCCTCCACCTTCGGACTCATATTTCGGGCCATCACTAAATTTAAATTTCAATTATCAGAGATATAGAAAAGATAAATTAACTACCGCTATCGCCATTAAGGTGGATATTATATTATATTTTTTATGAAAAACATTTTTAGGGCTTAATGACATTTAGTATTTAAAATTTTAATTAAATAATTAAATTAAATTAGGGATTTTATATTTATTTTAATAAATTACTTACAAAGGAAATATTTATAATATTTACAAATATTAATTCCTCCTAACTTTATGTATAACTTCCTAACTATATAACTCCCTCCTAATTAAATGGGTAAGTTGTAACCTCCTTGCTTGGGAGAAAAGTTAGCTAGGATATTTTGGCATGTAACTACCTTGTAAACCTTATAAAAAGGCGTCATGAGGAAGAAGAAAAGGGGGACTTTTGAGGGGACTTTTGGGAGGTCTCATACATCACACTTTTAGAGAAGACATTGGGATCACACTTGGGCTCTCACTTGGAGACACACTTGGGGTCTTGAGAAGAGCATTGTAAAGAAGAAAGTGTGAATGATTGCTTGTAAGATGGCTTACTAGAGTAAATATTTCAGCCTCTTTGTCATAGTCCTGTGAGTTATGTTTTATTTTTGTTTTATTTAAATTGTTTAGCTAGTGGTTTAGATAGTATCATCCTTGGCAAGTAATTTTGGGATTTTTAGATTGCTCTTATTGTTCTTGTTGCCCAATAGAAATTTCTATTAAAATTTTGTCATAGAAGTGCTTGTGTTTAAAAGCCTTAAAAGCATTTTAGTAGTAAATTTTGTTATTGTGCAACGTATAGGAACTGCTATTGGGATTGTTGTAAGAGAGCCTCTGTTTGTAGTCACGCTGTTGAACAATTCAGTAGTCAGGAAGGTTCAAAAAATCTTTGGTATTTTGATGGGACCAGAATAGCTTCTTTTTATCTTTAAAGTGAATTTCCATGGTATTTCAATCAGAAATTGTCAAGTCTTTCAAAGGTTCTATTTGAATGCAATCGTTGACATCTATTATCTAGTCAAAATGGAGTCTCGTACATGGTAGTTTACGCAGCAATTTTTGGTAGCATAGTAGGATTTTCTTGAAGAAATTGCTTGTTTGAGCCTTGGAAGTTTGAACAATTCGTAGATATTAAATTTGGGATAGCTTTATCATGAAGTGTTTACTCATTTCATTTTACCTTGTTGAAATATTTGAGGTCTACACAAATCTTCTTTATTTTCTTTTCTATCTATTTCCATCGAATCTTGCTCTATTTCTAGTTTTCTTGTGGAACTATCTCTTTCTCTGGGGAAAATTAGGAGTAGATTTGTAGAGTTGTGCTCAAATGTTTAAATAAAATTTTATTTGTTACAAGTAGGTATTATAAGGACCGCATAGACTAGGCAGTTGAACAAAATAGGAAACTTTCAACAACTCACAATACTTGGCAAAGTTGGCTAAATCTCTTTAAAGTAAGTCATTTGTAGTTTACTCACAACGCAATCATTACATTTCACACAACCGCACGCCACAACAGCACATACACATACTCACATTAACTACTAATTTTATTTGGAGGTATCTGGGCCTTGGTGTTTCCAGAGACCAGTAGCACCTAAATCCTGTTCGAGGACACTCGTTGGCGGTCGCATCCCAAACGGTTGCCAACAGTTCTTTTGATGCTAGAAGGAGGGCTGAAAATTCAGCCTCTAGGTTCATGAGCCTTATAATTTTAGCACATCAACAACTCTTTGTTGCTATAAAGGCTTAAGAAATTAGATACTATTTTCAGTTCATGACCAAGAAGATTGATAGTTTGGAAAATTTAAGAGTTTCAAAAGATATTCTAAATTCTAAGACTGATTCTTCATCAGAAGAAGAACAAAAGAAAGTTTCTAAATTGGGAACAAGTAGTGGAGTGAAAACTAGAAGATCACCCATTATATTTGGTTTATCGATTTATAAGAGAAGATCTAGAAAGTGTAAGAGTTCAACATTACAAAGGAATAGGATGGAAAATCCTTGGCAAGGAGTTACACCATTAGGATTTCAAAATTACAATGATATTCCTAAGGTAGTTTACAAATATTTTCCTGAGCCTTTCATTCCTGGAAAAGCTTATTTAGCTGAAGAATATATTCACATGTTTGAGTTAGCTTTAGCTCATGCAAATATTCAACATGAAGATCAAGCTTGTAGGTTGTTTGTATCAAATCTAAAGGATATGGCTCAGATTTGGTATTCAAACTTACCAAGTAATAGTATTACAAGTTGGGATGACATGAAGAATCTTTTCTTAGCCCAGTTTGGTAATCAATTAGATCAACAACAACTATACTGTGGGCTAATACAAGCTAAGCAAGGAGTTAAAGAATCAATTAGAGATTTCAACATTAAGTTTCAACGAATTTGTGGACTCTTTCAAAGGCAATATAGGCCATCAGAAGAAATGCTTAAGGAAACTTACCTTAAGGCTGTCAACCCCAACATTTCAATTTGGTTAAGGAGAACTCCAAACTTAACTACACTAAATGACTACTTTAGTGAAGCTATACAGTTAGAAAAACAGTTGAACTTGAATCCTGAAGAAAATATTGCAATTCAAAAAAGAGAAGAAAGAGTTATGATTCCTATGCAAGATTTTGCTCAATTTAAAGCTTTACCAGGTCCATCTCATGTTAAGATAGAGCAAGAACATGAAAGAGTAGGATCTGAAAAAGGACAATTAATGAGAGATATGTCTAACAAAATAGTGAAGCTTGAAAAAGCATTGGCAAGAGTTAATATCAAGGAAGAAAGGAAAAATAGAAAGCATAAACATCAAGACACTAAGTTAGTAGAAGATGAGGATGAAAGTGATCTTATTATGTCCAACTTTCTTGATATTGAATCTGATAATGAGTTATCTAGTGTTCATTATGCAAGTAAATCTTCTAGCAATGGATCTAGTGATACTTCTTCTCTATCAAGTTCTGAAGAAGATATGTCTTCAGATGAGGAATGTAATAACAATGAGGAAAATGGATATAGTCTTCGATCTAAGGAAAGACTAACTACTTCTAGACCCCCAAATGTTATTACTGATCCATCTACTAAGAGAAAAGCTTTTGAGCCAAGTAGAAGGGATAAGAATAAAGGTAAAGACAATCAAGTGGAGCAAAGCACTCCAAATCAGTCTTTCAACAAATGGATAAAGAGATCAAGCTTCATTGGTGATGGAGAATATGATTTGATAGAAGACCTTAAACATGTCAAAGCCAATATTAGCCTCTATCAGTTGCTTCAAATAGGAGATCAGCAAAGAAAGGCTTTAGAATTCATTAAAGGTAAAAGGAGAGCTAGAGAATCAGAGTTAAGTTATGTGTCTAACAATGATGAGAAATTAAAGACTTCATATGATAAGGAAGCTCCTCCTTTCCTTTTGACAATGAAATTAAAGGATAAATTCTTACACAATTGTTTGGTTGATTCTGGAGCTACGTCTACTATAATGCCATTGTCTATATGTAAGAAACTTGGTTTGATTCCTGAAAAATCAAATAAAAAGATTGTTCAAGTGGATAAAAGTAGAGTGAAGATTGTGGGTCAATTACCAAATGTTCTATTGGAAATTGCTTCTGAACCTCGCATTAGAAGTAGAGTAACTATTCAAGTGGCAGATATACCAGATTCACATAGTCTCTTATTGAGTAGAAGTTGGAGCAAGAATTTCTCAGGTTACATATCAACAGATTATTCTCACATGTGGTTACCTTGGAAAGGAGAACCAAATCAAATCTACATCTATAGTGAACCTTTGATGATAGATAATATTACTTCAAATGGAAGAAGTAAAATGGCTGAAAAAGGAGGTGTTGAAAACAAAATTTGTACACTCCAAGAAAATTATAGTTCTAAAAAAGAACAGTCAAAGCAAGAGGATAAATGGGAGTTATACTTTGATGGTTCATGTAATTCAAAAGGTGCAGGAGTCGGTATAGTTATATTAAACAATGATTCACCTGAAATTCTCAAAGTAATTCTTCTATCTTTTCCTTGTACTAACAACAAGGCTGAGTATGAATTTTTATGTATTGGTATGAGAATAGCTCTAGACAAAAAGATCAAAGAAATCACTATAAAAGGAGACTCAAGATTAGTCTGTGAACAAGTAAAAGATAACTGTGTCATAAAGAGCTCATTCTTAAGACCTTATAAGAAACTTGCTTGTAAGATGTTAGATCAGTTTCAACATTGCCAAATAGAGCATATAAACAGAGCAGAGAATCTTATAGCAGACGATTTGGCAAAGGCAGATTCAACATTGGATATGCAAATAATAGAAAGTTACAAATATGTCATGATTGAAGAAGAACATCAGCCATCAGTACCAGATAATATAATACATTTACAAGTATTTGAAGATGATGATCAATTACTAAGATTTATAAAAAACAAACAAGAATTTGAGGGTTAAGTGATGCCTGAAACGTCATCAAATTCCAAAGCTAATTTCATTCCAAAAAGGATGATTGATTTGGAACATGATTTCAAGAAAAATTTACTCACTGGGAAAGATATACAAAACCCAGATAGTCAAGCTTTCAAGGTAGTGAATTTTGGATTAGACAAGATGCCCAAGATGTTGAATGTTACAAAGGAAAGAGATTCAAATTTCAAGCAAGACTTGTTGTCATGTCTAAGGAATAATTTGGATAATTTT
>MNCI01015910.1:916376-929175 GCA_015680685.1 Gnetum montanum | reverse complement strand
TTTGAACCTTGGAAGTTTGAACAATTCGTAGATATTGAATTTGGGATAGCTTTATCGCGAAGTGTTTACTCGTGTCATTTTACCTTGTTGAAATATTTGAGGTCTACACAAATCTTCTTTCTTTTCTTTTCTATCTATTTCCATTGAATCTTGCTCTATTTCTAGTTTTCTTATGGAACTATCTCTTTCTCTGGGGAAAATTAGGAGTAGATTTGTAGAGTTGTGCTCAAATATTTAAATAAAATTTTATTTGTTACAAGTAGGTATTATAAGGACCACATAGACTAGGCAGTTGAACAAAATAGAAAACTTTCAACAACTCACAATACTTGGCAAAGTTGGCTGAATCTCTTTAAAGTAAGTCATTTGTAGTTTACTCACAATGCAATCATTACATTTCACACAACCGCACGCCGCAACAGCACATACACATACTCACATTAACTACTGAGTTTATTTGGAGGTATCTGGGCCTTGGTGTTGCCAGAGACCAGCAGGCACCTAAATCCTGATCGAGGACACTCGTTGGCGGTCGCGTCCCAAATGGTCGCCAACACTACCATTACTAAAGAAATGCAACATCAAATTAGAGCTTATTAATTAGTCCATCACTATCCCATTTGGATAGGTGAAAGATGTGATGACTACTATTATTGGATGGTCATACCTAGCAAATCCTTTTATAATTCATGTGGAGACTAGTAAGGAATATTTTCCTATTATTATGGAAAGAGCGTGGCTTAGCATAATTGACACTAAGCTAGGAATTAGAGACCTTTCCTTGACAATCTCTATGAAAAATAAACATGTGATAGTAGAGAAGTAAAGAATTCCATGCATCATGTATAGTGATTTAGGATGTATTTGCATGGAGAAAGCCTAAATAGTCAAATAGAGAGATATCTCAACATGTAAGTTATATGTAGAAAAATTGTGTATGTAAACATGCTTATATGCAATAATTATAAAATAAGAAGATGCACAATAGTTAACTTCAGATGAAAGCTACAAGTCCTTAATTTGTATGGAATCATAAGATGCGCTTACAAATGCTACATAGATAAAATGAACAAGATGAAACAAATTAGAAAATAACTTTTCTAAGTAAAAAAACATCAAGAAAAGAAGATGGAGGTTATCCCACTTGCTATTGTAGCTTTAAAAAGACATCAAATAAGGATTTTTATTAATTTCATACTATTAAATATGAAAATCTTCAAAAATATTTTTTTATTCTCTTTCATTGACCTATTATTAAACACTATTACAAGGCACAAATATGATAGTTTTTGAATGGCTATAGTAGCTACAATCATATTTAGATAGGTATAGAAGGCTAGAAAAAAATCACATTTACAAGTCCTTTAGAGACTTTCACATACAATAAGATGCTCTTTATCCTATGCAATATCCCTATAACTTTTCAAATTATCCTTATTATCTTTCAAAAAAATTAGCAATGATGTAGAAGTCTTCATGGATGATTTCTCCACCTATGGTTCCAATTTGGAGTAAGTCTTGGAACATATTAAGGAAGTTCTAAAGTAATGTGTAGAGAAAAATCTTAACCTTCATTGGAAAAAATGCACTTAATGGTCGAAGAGGACATTGTTCTTGGACACTGTATCTTAGATAAAGAATTTTAGGTAAACCATAAAAGGTTAAATTCATTCATGGAATCACACAAAGGCCATAAACTATCAAATATGTCAAGTCATTCCTTAAATATACTCACTATTATAGGTAGTTTATTAAAAATTTCTGACATATTTCTAAGCTACTAGTGGAATTAACAAAGAAGGATGTACCATTCAAATGGATCAATGAATGTTATTAAGCATTTAAACTCTTGAAGTAGAAATTTGTAGAAATGTCAATTCTACAAATTTAGACTAATTCAATCCATTTCTCATTATGATAGACACATCCAACTATGTTTTATTAGTCATGCTTGTATAGTTGTATGATCAAAATACACATAATATATTCACTACATGAGTAAAATCATTGTTGAAACATATATTAACTATACCACCATAGGAAAAGACTCTATGATGGTGGTGTATGTAATAAGAAAATTCGAATACTATGTTCTCAAATACCTTGTGTATGTGCACATAAGCCATAATGCTATATGATTTCCAATGAAAAAAAAAATTATCAACCCTTGTATTATACAATGGCTCGTAATCTTGCAAGAGTTTGATTTCATAATGATTAATAGAAAGGATACCAAGAATGTTGTTGCAGATCATTTTTTTCAGTTGTAATGGGACAAAGAGGCTATTGAGAAGCCTTTTTCTAATTAATTTTCATATGAATTACTATTTTTCAAAGTCACAATAATTTCATCCATCATATCCAAACAATGGTTTGTTGAGTACTTCGCATACTTAAAAATGCAAAAATATTCCTACTGAATGGGATAAATATAAGAAGCAATAGCTCCTACATTAGGTTAAGCACTACATGAAAATAACAAACAATCTTTATAAAATTTATGTAGATGGACTAGTTTAATGATGTGTCTCAGAAATATCATTCATGCATTCCACAGAATGTTCATTATTATATCATAAAATTTTACTTAAGATAATCCATGATTAATTTTCTCATAATTTAATACTTGGGCATGTGATATCATAATGCTTATAAATTAAGAAAATAATCACCATCAGCATTGTAAAACTAAATTAAGCACATGGTAAAATTAGAAATACACATTGGAGTACTTAAAATAGTAATTTTATAACTATAAACCAAAGCTTATAATTAAATATCCTAACCATGAAAAATTCATAATCTCAAAAGAGAGTTGATAATACCCATCAATACATAAGTTCAAGTACATTACATCCAACATAACATAATCTCAAAGAAAAAACTAGCTTTAAAAACAAGAAGGAAACTCCATTGATCATGCTCCATCACTATCAAACTCCTAGCTCCTATCACCTGGATCTGCCTACAAACATGTAGGAAGGGTTAAAAATCTTCTAGTAGATCCAACCACCTTAGTGCATTTATAGCAATTTGTAGGATGGAACCACATGTTATAAAAGAAAACCATTTTAAGATCTATAAGATTATAAGTTTTAATCAATACCAAAAAAACCATGATATCCTTATAATGTCAAGAAATAAATTAACTAAGAATGCCCTAGAAATCAACTGCCCACAAGGACTAGTTGGTCCACAAAGATCTCACCTATCTTGGATGTTGTCAACAATTCTTCTTAATGACTACTTAACTAAGCCTCATCTGATCTTGGATGTATCAACTCTAGAAGCAATCCCTTGTGGTTCAATTATATTTTCTTTCTAGATCATGAAGCCAATCACGTGATCAATCATAAGTGACATGAGCATGCAATGATTAGCTAAATAGTTTTCCCACAATGCTTATCCATTATCATAGCCTATGTGCAATCATAGGTGATCTAGATCAATTATGGTAGTCAACCCTACCATCTATAATTCCTACTCATTGACACAAATCACACCACATGAGGCACAATCATAGGTGACATGGATCAAGTACTAGAGGTCAACCTAATTTCCCCACAATGCCTAGCCATTGATCCCATTAAATTAACTAATGAAGGGTTGAAATGTCTAAAATTACATGAGTCTCACCTTCATATGTTAGGAATAGTCTAAAGGATGCAAAAACAACACAAAAAAGGATAAAATGATAAACCATAAGTTAACCACAACCCATGGTATAAAGTGGATTATTGATCATGACTCATGGTGAAGACCACAATGTTACCATGACCCATGGAACTTGTTGCTATTTATTTCTGCCTTACAATGACCTATGGTTAGGTTGTTGTTTAAACCACAACCTCACCACAAGTCATGGTGAACCTCATAACTTAAAAATACATACCTCAACTTGGATTTCTAGCAACTTGTAAGACAACAAACCTTGGTTTAGTCATAATCAAAACCATGCCATTACCATGACCCATGGTCTTCACTAACACCTTTATCATGAGTTGTGGTAATAAGAAATGTCACTAAAGATGTATCAAGAATCATAGAAAAATACCAAATTTAAGATTTAAAAAAGCCAAAATTGGACGTAGACATTACCAAAGTTAAACCATAGTGTGTACATAGAATTACAAGGTGTTAGATGTTACATTGAGATTAAATCAAGATGACAAAGCTTTGAACTAGTTTCTTTAACTTCATAGTCTAGGAGATAACAACACATAATATTAGACCTACTAGGACATCAAGATTGAATCAAGATCAACAATGATAGAGAATGACTCACAAGCATGGATAAGTAATGCATGTAAATCATAAATCCTAACTTTATACTTAATCCCTATGCTTACAAAGCCAATGTAGAAACATTAGTTCACAATAGCACATCCAATAGATAAAATCCATAAAATTAGAAAAAAAATTAGGTAAGGGTCTTGTAATTATTAGAAAGTTCAAGTCCACTTGAATAAGAAATAGAATATGTCTTAAGTTTTATAAAAAATAATATTTTTTTAGAAATAGCCAACTACTATTTCACAACATGTTCCACCATCCTAACAACCTATTCCTAGTAAAAAGAAAATAGTAAGATATTAATAATTTCGAAATACAAATTTAAAAAGCTGAATAAAATCATATTTTATAATAAGATACTAGATGTTTTCAAACATAAATGTAAAATAAGAATACTTTAAAAATGTTTAAAAAATCTTTAATAAAATATTTATTAAAGATTCCAAAAATAATGCGTGAATAAAATACTTACAAGGTCACAAGATCATATCCTCAAGGAGCATCAACAAATTAACAAAAGACATAATCCAATCCCTAGGCTAATGAAAGAATGATTAAGCATAAACCAAGGGTTAGGAACACATGGTATTATACTCATGAAGGATACTACAAGTACCATTATGCAAGAAATGTATAGCCATTCAAATTCTTATTGTTGGATACTTCTGGCCAATACCCTTAAGTGAGGCTCACTAGTTTTTCAAATCTTGTGAAAGATGCTAATGTGATGATGCAATAATAAATCCAAACATTGAAAACATTTAATTTATGGAAAATTAATTTTATAGGTTCCATCACATTCATGTCAAATGGGAAGTCTTATGTTATTATTATTGTTGACTATTGTGCTAAGTGGATCGAAGCTACTATAATATCTAACTACATGACAATAATAATCGTGAAATTATTCTGACAACAAGTGGTAAATAGGTTTAGTATGCTTATAGCACTTAATTTTTTATAATAGTATCCATTTCAAAAGTGATACTTTTAAAAATTAATGAAACATTTGAAACTTAAACATAAACTACAACATCTTATCATTTCCAAGTGAATGATCAATTCAAATTTACTAATAGGGAAATTACAAAAATCCTTACTAGGATAATTAATAAATATATATGAGACTAGATTTTGAAATTATATAATACTTCTTAGGGTTATCACTCCACATGAAAAGTCACTATAGGCTATTCTCCTTACAAATTAGTGTATGATAAATTTCCTAGGTTATCCATTCAAACAGAACTTCATATATTAAGCATAGCTTATGGGCTTGATGTAGGAACATTTAATAAACCTTAATATGTTAGATGAAAATAAAAGGATAGTGCTAATGCTCAATGACATTCCTAAGGAATATATCAAGTAATAGTATGATATCAAGATTAGACATGGAATTTACACTAAGTGATAAGGTCCTATACTAGAATCCCAAACATGCACCACAATGCACTAAGTTTCAAATTCTTTGAAAGGGATCTTATATCATCCACTTCATGTTCAAGTATATTGGCCTTTAAATATACCACCCTAATTACCCATGGAAGCTTATTTCAACCAACATCCAACAAGTCAAATAATTCAAAGATACTTGAATATCCATGAAATCATCCTCAACATCTATAATTACTACAACTTAATTCATTTTTTATACCCCCACCATTAACCTTAGTCATGGGTGTGGATTGAGAACTTAGAAGTGGGATTGAATAAGTTCCCCAAATTAAAAAATGCACAATTCACAAAAACACACCAAAGTTTACGTGGTTCCCCAACTTTGGTAGTCTACACTTGGAGGGTAGATTCCTTGCACACCTCTAGACTTTGTTTCTTCTAAAAGTGGCTTGAAGGACACCACACCTTGTACAAGCTATAAGCTCTACATTTGAGTGTTTCATCATTGCAAAACCACTCAATCCTACAAGGTCCCAATAAGCTTAGAATGTGGTTTTAAGGATCCCACAACCTTTACAAAATTAAGCTCCACTCTAAAGTGTTTTGACACTGCAAAACCACTCAACCCCAAAAGGTCCCAACAAGCTCAATGTGAATGCCTTCTCACAAAAAGCATATCATCCACGTAGAGCTATAAGAAGCATATCACAAGAAATAATGTAACTCAATTTACGAGTCCATGCACTTTCAAGCTCAATACAACATACAACCAAGAAAATGATGTTACAATTAAGAATAAGAATGCAATAGCATAGAATAGATAAAGATTAATCTTTTGTGAGTAGTACTTACTCAATTTCAAAGGTTTTGGTATCTTCTTATAACCTCGAAGTTTCTAAAAACTCTTGAAAATTCATGCAATGACTACCAAACAACTAGTGTAAACGTCTTCTTTAAAGTTGGGACGTCTACCTAAGATTGACCTCAATTCAGGAGAGACATCTCACTAGAAAATGGAACTTCTTCTATAGGACATATCTAGGAAGACATCTACTCTAAGACAAAGACATCTACTATTTTAGGAGACATCTCCTCAACTTTTGAACTCTTTCTTCTAATGCTTTCTCCCATCAATTTTCCTTCATACCAGTCCATGCTTTTCCATGCTCTCATCTTATCCATGTGGCATTCATTTTGATATCTCATTGTAGATTTCATTTACTAGAGATCTCAGGTCTTGTTATGGACTTCTTGTTCATGTCCTACAAACAAATAACCAACAAAAAATATTCCATGTTCTCCATTTTCCTTAACGTTTTAACATACCAAAAGGTTAACAATGGGGGAATATGCATTCTAGTTAAGAACATTATGAGGGTAATTTTACATTTTTTTTTATTTTACACTTTTTTCTAATTTTCCTATTTCTTTAAATTTTTTCAAAATTTTTTATTTTCTTATTTCCTAATATGTTTTCTATTTCTTACTATTTTCATATTTTGCATACACATCTATTTTATTTAGGTTAATTTCCTTGGTGCTTTGGATATTTTACTTATTTTTATTAATAAAATTATTGATTATATGTAAGAAATAATTTCATTGCATGAATTTTATTCAATGCTATTAGATTATTTATGAAGTTTTCACCATGGAAACAATGTCATTCTTATCACATTTAAAACTAAAATTAGTCAATGATAATTAGACCTTGAAGGAAGGAAAAAGGACTAAGAAAATTAGATATGGGTATGATATTAAGAGAATTTGTTGATTTCTTAGACTTCCACCCTAGGTTCCACTAGCCTCATGTTGATACATTATTATTTATGATATCATTGTCATTAGAAAATAATATTTTAAAATAATTATTTCCTTGTTACAACACTAGAAAGGCATGAGACCCATGCCCAATGGTAATCCTATGGTAAGAGTAATGAAATAACTAGTTAATTAATTTCTAATAAAATTATTCTTAAAGTACCACTAGAAAGACATGTGACCTATGCTAAAGGTAGGCTATTTCAAATAATTTCATGGTTTCTTGGATTAGTTTCATCATGTGATTGGAAATACATGTAACCCATACGTGAATGTGCTTCTCTAATTAATGGCGAAGGACCACAACATGAATAGAAATAATTAATTAATTATTTTTTAATAATTCTAATGTATGTTTCCAAAATTTTCTTTGTTGAGTGGTTTTATGTTCAATAAAGTGACTAATTTATCTCATAATGGTAAACCCTTGTTGATGCAATATGATGTGATTGCTAAGTGGTTGAACATGTTTTGAAATCCTAGCATAACTCTCAATAATGTGTTGTAAAGTTGGATGTACCTCATTACAAAATTTTGATATTTGAATCAATTCTTAAGTTGTCTTCTTTGTTGACCGCCATTTAATAAATTTTTTCCTACTTGATTGGTGTTCTAGTGAAGCTTGATTCACTGAAGTAACCATTTGATCTGCATTCTATAGAGTCTTGTCTTTTGTTATCCTCTTGGTTCTCTTATGGAAGTTCACCCACTTGACAAATCATGATTCATCTGGTTGTGATATCAGACCCACGATATCAGGTGTGTGATATTGGGTATGTGATATCGCACCCAACAACGATATTAGATATACGATATCGTGGTTCTTGTGTGGGCCTATAAATACACATGTAGGTACACAAGAAGAGGCATTTTTTCAGTCAGTTTTTAGAGAGTCAGTTTAATGTTAAAGTAGGATCTTTTTGTCAGTTTTTCCTCCTAAACCCTTTCTCCAAGTGCATGCCCACAGTGTGATGATTGTAATTGTATGGCATCCTTTTCGAGTGTGATGTACTTGGACACACACATGACTAGCAATAAAGATCAATATTACTTCATCATTGTAGCATTCACTTAGTTTAATTATTTAATTGTTATTGTTACTTATTGCTTTCATACTTAATATCTCATCACCCTAAACTCCTTAAACGTGGAATGATTACGACTTAATCACGAGCATTTAAGTGTGACTACTTGGTAACCCAGTAGTGTACCTAGGATCTGCACTTGGTAATCCTAGTAGTAGTCGTGCACAAGGGCCAAGATGTGTATGGATGATTAATGAATGGATGCTCATCACACTTAGGCTAGTTTAGATTCTCTCCCCCTATTTCCTCTTAGCATAACTCTCTCTCCCTTTTCCTCCTAGCTTAGCTAAGATTATTTTCCATCACCTCCAAGAGTAACATTAGTTTAGGAACACATCATACACCTCACTCTGGACTAAACCATATATGACAAAGCAAATACTAGTCCAGGTGGAAAGATAGTGAACAATGATCAATGAGTAACTATCTAGATACCACAACTAGCCCATCTGTGGAGTTCAACCAGATTGTGTGTGAAATGCTCATATTCATATGGTTGAGTGTAGGGGTACCTCGCCACTCATCATTGGCACCATTTCCAGGGATGGTGCTAGTTATTTAGATTAGTTACATCATATAAGATCACTGTAACAAGTATTCACTATACATATTTTAGATAAGAAATTCAATTCAATTAAATCACACACAAATTTACGACAATGTCTCTCTCACAAGACTACGATAATGCAACAACTAGTAAGGCAATTCATTGGAGAACCAATGAATTATATGATGAAGAAGATGAAGTTTTGAGCACCCAATCTGATGTAGGGGTTTCCTATAAACATAAATGAAGACAACATTGTCCCAACTTCATGAATTCATAACATACCTAGTGACGATAAACCCCTACTGGCCACTACAAGCCTAATGGAAATACAAGAGGCTATTCGAATATCCCACAAGCATCGCAAGGAAAGCCGTCTACCCAGGCTTGACTTAAACAACTTTTTCAAATTCTCATAAGGCTATGGAGTAGATCCAAAATAACATTTGTGAGCCTTCTACGATGCATGTGCATGGAAAAACATTGATAATAGATGGCAAAAACTTAAGCTCTTTCCTCTGACACTTGTTGGCCAAGCAAAGTATGGTATAGGTTCTTAAAACCAAAATCAATCTAACGTTGGCAAACAATGGTAGAGCTCTTTAACAAAAGACATCAAACCTATGCAAGAGTGTCAGCCTTGAGGAAACAAATCCAAGAGTGAAAACAAGCACAACATGAACCCTTGGACATGGCCTTAGACAGATATTATGCATTGTTAAACAACTACCCAGGCCATGAGTTCTCCAAGGGTCTGTAATGAAACAAGGGAGACCCTAGGGATGTATGCCTGAGGTCAACTCTATGAGCTACAAACCCATCAACTCCAAGAGCTTATTAAGCAGGTAGCAAAAGAAGAAGTAGAAATGGCTAAATGGGAGAATGCTGAAAAATCTCAATGGGACCAAAATCTCACATCAACAAAGGTCCATAATCTAAAAGAGAAGAAATCAACTCACCCTAAGGAGGTGGAACCATCTTTTCCAACACTACAATCATTAGATGAAATTGAGGTAAAGATCAATAAGATGATGGAATGGATGCATAAAAAATATGGAGAATATGCAACATTATTGGAGGTAGAGTCATGACGAACCAAGAAATAGGACAAAACACCCTTAGACAATCGAAAAGAAGGGTAGAAGAGAATAAGAGCTCAACTGCCAATCATACGTATCAATGCAACATTTTCCTGTTGATGAGTGGCGAGGTACCCCTACACTCAACCATACGAATACGAGCGTGCACGCGCGATCCGGTCGAACTCTGTAGACTAAATGCCTTAACACCACAAGAAACACTTGGGGTTAATCGTTCGTTGTCTTCCCAGGCTTGCTTGTAAGTGTCACGGTGTATGGTTAAGCAAGTCTGAGGTATGTAATTTTTTTTGATATTTTTCGGTTTATCTTCTATGCTATCAGAGGAAAGGGTTGAGAAACTAAGCTAACTCTAACTAATGTCCTAAGTCTAAGTTAACTAGCATCAGCATCCGTTCCCACTTACCGGACACACCCTGAACTATGCAACTGTGGCTTACCAAACGCTAATCGTTACTGGGATCACCACACGTAACGCAAGTGCTCGAAGTGGTCGTACTGAGGCACCTATTTAGCTTAAGTGTGATAAGCAGCCGATTCCTTAGCTAGCCGTACACACCCGTGGGTGCTCGTAACTAAGTCGTACTTATCACACGTTCTAGCCTAGCAATGAGTAGCCGATTCCTTGACTAGCCGTACACATTGGACTACCACTGGGATTACCAAGCATAGAATCCTGGAATACGCTACTGGGTTACCAAGCAGCCAATGCTCGTAATCAAGTCGTACTCATGCGTTGCGACAAGCAGCCGATTCCTTGACTAGCCGTACACGTCCGTAGACGCTCGTAATCAAGTCGTACTTGTGCGCACTAGGAAAGCAGTAAATAAACAACAATAAAACCATGTACTGCAAGGTTTATCCAATCAAGTTCGTCTTTATTGCCGTACACAACTTGGGTTCAGGTTACAAGCTGCTCGAATAAAGAGCCGTTCACTCTAGGACTCCTACTGCGGGCACATGGGAAAAATTCTAACTCTGGAGTGATCAATCTGCCAGAGCTTCGCTACTTCTAGCCAGGATTGGGAAATGAAGGGAGTGCCGCCTCTTATTTATAGATATGGCGGCGGACCGCGATATCGCGTACGCGATATCGCAGGGGAAGACGCGATATCGCGGCACATGCAGGTCGCGTCTCATCATACCCCCATGACTGAATGAAAACTCGTCCTCGAGTTCCTTACAATGATATCAGGTAGGTATGGGATTATTAGGGGAAATGGAACTAATGGGATGACATGTGAACGGTCTTTATTACAAGACTTGACAAAAACTGGTGTTCATGACAACATGGGTGAACACCTTATTACAATGACATCAGGCCACAGTTGGCAGCTGAGAGAAAAGAGGAGAGAGAATAGAAGAGAAGAAGAGAGAAGAGTCTTGTTGCTGCCAACGCCTAGATTGCGCCTTTCGTTGTCCATCTGTAAGCGCATTATCAATTCCACTCCTTGCATGCTGCTTCAGCGCTGCTCCATTCCAAGTGTCTGCTCCAGATCCATTCTGTTGTTGTATGATTGCCATCTGCACACACAACACCATCATATATTAGCAAGGGTAATTGAATCATTAAGTAAAGCATACCTTGCTTCGGTTTAGGTTCACTGGCTAAGGTGTGGTATGGCTGATATGGATCTGGGAAAATATAGATGATGACTACCGAAGGTATAGGGGTTAGGAAGAAAAACGAAAAAATCCGGGGCTTAGGATAAAAATCGAAAAATCAGGCCCCGTACCCCCATGACTAATCGCGAACCTCCGGTAGCGTTAGAATGGAGAGAGAAAAGGAATAGGAATGATAGGTAAAAAGGGACAACTATGGCATCGATAAAAAGGATGTCATGATGGAAATGAACAAAAATGTTAATTAATTGCAAAACGTTAAGGAAAAGAAGTTAACTAATGTTCCAAATAGGAATGTCAGTGGGTCCTCCCCAAAGCAGGCTCATGCCCTTAATGCCCTGACAATCCCACATTCAAAGAGTCCGTGGGCTCTGGGAATGTCCTTTGGAAACAAGAGTTAAAGTCTTAACCGGAAGAATTTACCAAAAAGAAAACAAAGCATCAACTAAAGTATATACAATGATACAACCGGCAATGAGGTGAACAATGGAGAGAAGGATGGGAAGAAAGAGGAATGGAATGGAATCCCAAGAACAAGGTGGTGTACAGCCCCTTGTGTGTTTGATGATTAATGTGACTTGGCGAATCTCATTCCAACTCTGGCCTCAAACCAACCACTTCCAGTGACTTCGCATCAATGCAGTTGGTTAAATCATCCACTTGGGTAACAAGGATGCAACTTCGAGAAGCCACCACCATTCCGACGAAACAACAGAGAGAATGGGAAGCGAGAAGGGCCTTAGTTAGAGGGAACACTTTGGTTCCATAACCAGTGCTTGCAGCCCAAATTTTATTTCGTCTAAGGGGTGTGCTTTGAATCCTCACTTTTGTTTTTTTGCTTTGCTTTTCTTTTTTTTTCTTTTTTGCTTTTTTTTTCTCTTTTTTTTTCATTTTGTGTTTTTATGCGTGGGGACCACACCATGCAAAGACTTCTT
>MNCI01015910.1:793508-915064 GCA_015680685.1 Gnetum montanum | reverse complement strand
AGTTTTCCGTACACTAGCTCATAGGGAGAATATCCTGTAGGGAGCTTCCAAGTGGAACGATACACCCAGAGAGCGTCATTTAATTTCGTGCTCCAGTCACGCTGAAATTTGCTAATTGTTCATGTTAATATTCTGGTAATCTCCCTATTAGTAACTTCATCTTGGCCATTAGCTTGGGGATGATAAGGTGTGGTCAGTTTATGCTCAACCCCTAAGCATTGCATCAATTTCCTAAAGGTTTCACCTGTAAAATGCGTTCCATTTTCGGAAATAAGTGCACATGGCACACCAAACCTGTTAACAATTTGTTGCTGTACAAATCGGGCTGCTATAGACGATGTGCAATCGGTTACTACGGCTGCTTCGGCCCATTTAGTTAAGTAATCAACAGCAACGATTATGTATGCTTTTCCGTTGGACATTGGTGTAATTGGTCCCATGAAATCGATTCCCCAAATGTCAAAGGGTTCTAGAGGCTGAATCCATTGTTGTGGACCCTCCATTCTAGCAGTCATTCCCCCATCGCGCTAGCAGCGTTCACAGGATTGAGCAAAATGATGGGCATCCCAAAATAGCGTTGGCCAATAATATCCTGCAAGCAGGATTTTAGTGGCCGTTCGTCTCCCCGCATAGTGTCCCCCACAAGGGCCCTCATGAGCATCCTGGAGAACTTTTAACTGATCTTGATCAGGAACACACCATCGAACTAGGCCATCAGAGCACACTTTATAAAGTTGTCCTCCAATTTCCATGAAGTGTTTGATGTTATGAAGAAACTGTTGTTTCTTCCTAAAGTCTAAATTCTGTGGCATTTGTTGTGAAGTAAGACAGGTGAGGATGCTGCTATACCAATGTACATTCGTAGGTTGATTATTTATCATACCAGCGAAGAGGGCTTCGTCAGGAAAATGATCAGATACCGCGTATTCGTCCTCTTTGCTGTCCCATCGCAACCGAGACAGGTGATCGGCGACGACGTTCTCGATGCCCTTGCAGTCTACAATAGTGAGATCGAACTCCTGAAGAATTACCAGCCAACGTATGATACGTGGGCTAACCGTTGGCTTATTCATGAGGAACCTAATTGCAGTATGATCCGTATGGATATACACTTTGTAACCCAATACATAGTGCCTAAACTTATCCAGTGCAAACACAACAGCCATTAATTCTTTTTCTGTGGTTGTGTAGTTAAGTTGTGCACCGGTAATGCTTTTACTGGTACAATGGACGTAATAAGGTTGTTTTTGATCATCTAATTGTGTCAGTATAGCTCCTAAAGCATAATTGGATGCATCGGTCATTATGTGGAATGGTCTAGACCAACCGGGTGCTTATAGAATGGGAGTTTTCACAAGTCTCTGTTTAAGGGCTTGGAATGCTTGTTCACACTCCCTGGTCCATTCAAATGGTGCATCTTTCTTTGTTAATTCTACCAACGGCTTGGCAACTTTGGAAAAGTTTACAATAAACCTCCTGTAGTAGCCAGTGTGTCCAAGGAATGACCTTACGTCTTTAACGATTTCCGATTGTCGGGTAATTCCTTGGATGACTCTAATTTTTTCTGGGTCAACTTCGATTCCTGATTGTGAAATTTTGTGCCCCAATACGATGCCCTCTTGAATCATCAGATGGCTCTTTTGCCAGTTGAGCTTAAGGTTAGTTTCAACACATTGTTTTAGGACTTGCTCCAACCGGTTGAGGGCTTGATCAAAGCTCGTTCCATAGGTGGAGAAGTCGTCCATGAAGACTTCTACTCCATTGCCTATTTGTTGTTGAAAGATACTTAGAACTAAGTGTTGGAACGTGGCTGGTGCATTACATAAGCCAAAAGGCATTTGTTTGTATGCAAACGTTCCCCAAGGACTGGTGAACGTTGTTTTGGCTTGGTCTTCTGGTGCAATGCGTATTTGGTTATACCCTCTATATCCATCCAGAAAACTGTAGTAGCGGTGCCCTGCTATACTATCTAAGACTTGGTCCACAAATGGCAGTGGGAAGTGGTCTTTGAATGTTGCCATATTTAACAGCCTAAAATCTATACATACCCTCCATTTACCCCCTTTTTTCGGAACAATGACAAGAGGGCTAACCCATTCGCTGTCAGCGATAGGGTAAATGAACCCGACCTTGAGAAGTTGTTCTAGTTCTTTTTTAACAATTTTTTTTAACTTCGAGTTCAATCGCCTCTGGGGTTGTTTGCGAGGTTTCATAGAAGGGTCTGTATAAATACTATGTTGGCATATTCGAGGGTCTATTCTGGTTATTTCAGGATACGACCAAGCAAAGGCAGCTGACCACTTATTTATCACCCTTAGCAAACTTTCTTTTTGCGTGGGTACGAGCTTTGCGTTGATGATCATCGATTTTCCATTTTCGAGGGTCCCGTATTCCAGACCGGTGGGCAACGGTTTTAACTCTAAGGGCTCCTGTTTAAACTCTTCAGGAATCTCCAACTTCCCCCAATTAATGTCTTCGGAGTTAAGGGCTGGAAGTTGGCAACGAACTTGCTCTAATATGTCTGCACTTTCAAGGTAAGCACTAGTTATTCCCTTAGCTAGTTCCATGCATGTAGTTGGTTTACTATCTTTATCAGCCATCAGCCACTGGGTGTCTTCTTGTCGTGTGGCTGTTGCATATAGGCACTTTTGCACATTAATGTCCTGTGCACACCGATTACATGCAGGCAATGTTAAACTTCGCACTGCCCATGATTTCTGCACGCAATGACACCCTGTGTCACTATATGCAATGCATGGAACTCTTTTCTTCTCAATTTTCCCAAATGTATTTGTCTTGGATATTTCTAGGGAAAGGTTACGAATGCCTAAGCGGGCGTCGATTGTGTTTAGCCATGCCCTCCCCATGATAATTGGGAAATCCCCTTTATCATTATTTATTTCGATTACCAGGAAATCGGCTGGATATGACCACCCACCGACAGTTGTAACGATGTCTTCAACCTGCCCCAGAGGAACAGTGATGGACTGGTCAGCCAGTTCAAGGCGAACATTGCTCTTCTTGAGTGGAGGCAGGTTCCAGGTCTTATATAATTTTTGTGAGATTAAGTTAACCCCGGAACCTGAATCAAGGAGAGCCTTATGGGGTTCATTCCCAGCGACTTGAAGGTAAACTAAGGGGACTCCTGGATCCGATAATTTTTTTGGAAGGTCACCAACTTTGATCCAGTCAGTTACTGTATGTGTTAACATAACTGTGTGCATTGGACGTGATTTTGCTTCTGGAAGATTTCCCGAAATTGTGTTAGCTGTGGAGACGTTAGGAGGCCTGACTGCTGGTAAGGGTGAAGGTTGAGTTGGATTGTTGGTCCTAAGGAAGGGTCTCCTTGGTGAACAATGGTTAGAACCAACCGTTGAAGGTTTAGGGGCCCTCGCAGTGTTGGGCTGTCGCAGCTGAGTGGGATTTACTCTATGTTTTGTTGGGGCAGCCGTGGGTGCAAGAAATGTGGTTAAACCCAGAGGACATCGTGGGTATGGGACGTTTCCCGAAGGAGGGAAATTCCGATAAAATTCCCGAACTTGGTAGTAACATGGAGGTTCGACGTGACCCGTAAAGTTACCTGGAGGAACCGGCTGTTAGACATAGTAACCGTAAGGATCAGGCTACCGGTAAGGGTATTGATGTATTGGCGGTGGCATCCCCCATGACTATGGGTATTGCCACTGCTGGTGTTGTCCAATGGGCTGCGGAGGCGTTCCACTTGGATAATATGTCAAGGGTTGGTGGAACTGCCTTGGGTTACCTTGCGGATAAGGTAACCTTCGGGGTGTTTGCCGTTGATTAAGTCTTGGATTTAATGCATACACCCCAGACTCCTGCAGATGTGAGATAATTGGACAACATCCCTTAGGATGGTCATAGTAGCAGACCTCACATCCACCATCATTGTCTGAATCAGAATTTTCAGCCTCATCGGAGTTAGAGATTTTTCCCTTACCCTTGTTATGTGCAGGGTTAAAGTTTCTCCGCTTGTTTTTGCCTTTATCACTACTTTGCTCATCCTTAGACTCCTCTACAATTTTCAAAACTGTTTCTATTCGTGAGTCTAAGGAATCCCACATTTGGTCTACCTTAGCCGATACCTCCGTTGTTAACTTTTGGATCGGCACGGTTTTCCTGTTCACCAACTCTTCGAGTGGTGACTCATCCTCCTCATCACAGAATTTCACTCCCTTCTTGCGAAGGGAGGGATCGCGGTTGTATTCCTCCGCACTTTCTCTTTTACGTAGCTCACCCTCTTCTTGCGCTACTTGTTCCAACAAAACTTCAACTTCATGGGCTCTTAATTGGGAGAGTCTCCCTTGGGCGTAAGTCCCAAGAGTTCTTCTCGTTTCATTTCGTAGCCCATCCACGAGGTGGCGAAGTTGATCCCGCTTAGCGTACCCATGGCCCGGGCAACGATGTAGCAATGTGTAGTAACGGGCCATGGCAGCATCCAAGGATTCATGAGCTCCTTGTTTCCAGCCTTGGATCTGCTTACGCAAGTTAGACACTCTGGAGTACGTTTGATATTTGTTGTTGAACAATTCGAGCATCGTACTCCACCTCCTGATGGTTTCCGGTTCTAAGGACCGGTACCAGCTTTCCGCTTCTTTAGTGAGTGTCCTTGGGAACAACTTGAGTTTCTGCCACTCATTGTCTATGTTCTGCAAGGCACAGGCGTCGTGGAATGCCTGTAAATGATGTTGAGGATCAGCGTTGTATCCCCCTTCAAAACGTGGGATATTATTTATATCCAAACGCTTGATCCTACTGTCTTTCAAATGCCTTGTGGGAATCCTAACTGCCTCTCTAATGTCAAGCATACTTCGGGTTGCGAATAGGGGTTCGTCATGATCATCTCTTTCATGACGTCTGTGATGTCTACGTTGTGGTTCCCTATTCTCCCTACGTCCTTGTCCTTGTCCTAACTCCTCTCGACCTTCTTGTCGAGGCATTTCATCTCTTCTACCTTTACTTTCCGCGTTATGCTCATGGTGGCTGCGCCCAGATGTGGAAGGAGAGGGTGAATGATGTGATGAAGGGGAAGAAGAAGGGGATCCATCACCATGGTGATGTTTCTTGCCTTCTCTTCGGCTGCTTCGGCCCCGATCGTTGTGACGATCAACGAGTCCGTCATTAGTGCGAGTGATTGTTCCTGCCGTGAACAGCTGGTGCTCACGGGGATCAGAGCCTGGAATATGTATCGTTGATCTAAGGCCCTGATGCCTAACCTCTTCACTAGAGTGAGGAGGAGGAACATCATTTTCTAAGAAACCCATCGTGAGGGGTTCCTCTTCTCCTATTTCACTAATGACGTGGGGAACCTTGCCCTTCAATAGTGAATGTTGGCTCTCCTGCCTTGCATCCCGAATACGTTGGGCATTTGTGGGATGATAATCCCTTGTGTCATGGTCATCCAAAACGTATTCTGCGAACAGCTCATGCATGCCAATCTGTACCAAGGCACGGAAAAGCATGTTGGGAGCGGATCGATCTGGGGGTAACACGATGTTACCTTGCATGTCTCTCCACCGCAGTTGCTCATCTTGATGGAAAACAAAGGTAAAATCCGGCACATACTCATCGGGATGAGTATATGTGACTTTGGATTGTTGAGGACATGGTTGATTTCGGTTATGCGTATGATCCTGACTTTCTCCTGTATTGTCCTTAGGTGAGTTGATTGCATGAGAAGAAGCCATTTCTAATGGTGTGCTAATTTTCACCGTTATTTATGTTCTGAATTAACTGATTAACCCTAAGGTTCGTTTTAGGCTCACAACGATGTGAGTGATATCCCTTATGTTCAATTGGCGTAAAAACACTTAGTCCCCGGCAACGGCGCCAATGATGAGTGGCGAGGTACCCCTACACTCAACCATACGAATACGAGCGTGCACGCGCGATCCGGTCGAACTCCGCAGACTAAATGCCTTAACACCACAAGAAACACTTGGGGTTAATCGTTCGTTGTCTTCCCAGGCTTGCTTGTAAGTGTCACGGTGTATGGTTAAGCAAGTCTGAGGTATGTGATTTTTTTGGTATTTTTGGCTTATCTTCTATGCTACCAGGAGAAAGGGTTGAGAAAACTAAACTAACTCTAACTAAGATCTAAGTCTAAATTAACTAGCGTCAGCATCCGTTCCCACTTACCGGACACACCCTGAACTATGCAACTGCAGCTTACCAAACGCTAATCGTTACTGGGATCGCCACACGTAACGCAAGTGCTCGAAGTGGTCGTACTGAGGCACCTATTTAGCCTACGTGTGATAAGCAGCCGATTCCTTAGCCAGCCGTACACACCCGTGGGTGCTCGTAACTAAGTCGTACTTATCACACGATCTAGCCTAGCAATGAGCAGCCGATTCCTCAACTAGCCGTACACATTAGACCCGGGAGTTACCAAGCGCAGAATCCTGGAATACGCTACTGGGTTACCAAGCATCCAATGCTCGTAATTGAGTCGTACTCATGCATTGCGTCAAGCAGCCGATTCCTTGACTAGCCGTACACGTCCGTAGACGCTCGTAATCAAGTCGTACTTGAACGCACTAGGAAAGCAGGAAATAAAGCAATAAATGAAACCACGTGCTGCAAGGTTTATCCAAACAAGTTCGTCTTTATTGCCGTACACAACTTGGGTTCAGGTTACAAGCTGCTCGAATAAAGAGCCGTTCACTCTAGGACTCCTACTGCGGGCACATGGGGAAAAATTCTAACTCTGGAGTGATCAATCTGCCAGAGCTTCGCTACTTCTAGCCAGGATTGGGAAATGAAGGGAGTGCCACCTCTTATTTATAGATATGGCGGCGGGATGCGATATCGTGTACGCGATATCGCAGGGGAAGAGGTGATATCGCGGCAACCGCGATATCGCGTACGCGATATCACGGCCCAATGCATGTCGCGTCTCATCACCTGTACGATCACCCCAAGGGCCAATGTCCAATCTTGTCACATTTACAGGAGCATTGGGGAAGAGTGTTACATCCAGAGTTCATACAAAGATACTATGTTTGATCATAATGGCAACAATCCTAGTCATGGTAGAGGCCACCCTCAAACTGGATACACCCTTCATATCATCCGAACCTAAGTGCTTATTAATTCCAACATCCTATTTCTCCGACTATGTCAACATCCTCTATCTCACCACATTATTATCATTCTCCTCAATACTATCAACCCATATCCTCTCCAATAGGACCACCACCTTGGATACTTTTCACTTCTTCTCAATTTCAAAATTCTCATCATTCACCTCCTTCTACATCGCCACCAAGTGTTCCAGAAGGTTTTGCACCACAACATCAACCCGCGAAAATTACTTATGCTTCTACTAACAATAGCTGTGGGGAATCTCCTCAACACCAAAGATGTCCCTTCTTTAGGCATGACCGTAAGAAGGGATAGCACAATTCCAAGCCCACTGCACCTTCCAACCCAGCACAAGTCCAATACTATGGTGCAGCTCCCTCCTCGAATCCAACGCCTCATGTTACTTTCTCTAGGCCGTCAACCACCACTCCAACAACCATGGGACCCAATGAATATAACCACTGAGGGAGATAGATCGATCCTTGCATACCATCTTATGGTCAAGGGTTCCATAGTGGGTCAACCACTCATCAATTAACTACACCCTATAACCTACCCCACTATGCCAACTATAATCAAGTGTGTGAACCCCAATGGGGTAAGTATGATCGAGTTCCAATATTTCCAACATGCAAGGGTTCCAATTCTTCATTTATTAATCCTAGCCATGCTCAACCATTTAGTTATGGGGGATATCCCCCATTCTAATGACAAGCAAGATTAATAAATATTTTTCATTTTCTTTAATTTTGAAATTTTTGTTTTTCAATTTTTCACTTTTCAACTTATTATTTAATCTTTTTGCCTTTTTGTCTTTTTATCTTTTTACCTTTTTATGAGTAATCTCATCTAGGAATAAAACTCTCATGTGAACCATTGGTTGAGGTGTTGTTTTATGCTATCAAGTCTCAGGTAACTAATTATTTAAACAAAGAGTCCACAACATCTATCCACCCATTCTATTAATAAGGGGTTCTACCTTGGGTACAATGATATTCTTAATTATTAAAACTTAAAGTAACCTTGTTTTATCATACCCAATGTGAAGACGGATGGACTAAGCGAGAATGGCTAGGGTGTGACATCAAGGGAACTTGTGCATTCTCTTTGGTAATGTCTATGGGAGTTACCATGCAGATTGGTTGTACTAAGATCCTTGTAGATCTAACAAAAAGTGGGAGTAAGAGTAATTAAAAGGCACTCAACTAGAAAAATACTAATGTTATTCCAAGGGGTCCCACTAGAAATACATGCACCCATGCCTGAAGGTAGGTGGCTTCTCTGGATAAAGCAATAATGCTTCATCAAAAAAAAAGAGTGCCACAAAGCAAAATCACTCCTCCCTTGAACGAAACACCAAGTGATCATACGCCTTGCTATTATGGTGCTCTTATGGTGGTCCATCATTGGATGAATCAATGTGATGTCACTGATTAGAGGAATGGACTTGGTCCTGATTTTGGAGTGATGAGCAGCTAACACACTAATCATGCCTTACATGTAGAATTCATTATGCCTTGAGTCTGTTACCTCATGTCCCAATCTCTGCAATCCCTTCTACAATTTACCTCATCTTGTTGTCCATGTATTTGCAACTTGTGTCTTTTATAGTGTTGAATTCATACCTCATTACAATGGTATCTACATGTGTGTGTTTTGTAAAACTGGTGTGGATTGCATTTAACCCTTCTAGTACCTACGAACATTTTAAGTTTTGGTTACAAAAGGGCATTATAGGTTGGAACCTGCTTTGGGGAGGACCCACTTGCATAACCCTTGTAATTTGCATGTGTAACACATCTTCCGCACATCATCTTATACCCTCTAAGCATTACCAACATTCTTCTTTCCCTTATCATCCTTCTAGTTCAATTGTTCCTATGAGCTAACACATGTCCTTTTCCCCCCTACTCTTCATGATTTTCATTGTCAAATTTTACACCATTATATTCTTGGTGCCTTTAGAACTAGTTTGTATTACCCTAAACCCCTTTACATTGACCTACACATCCTCAGTTTATACTTTGGAGTTTCAAAAAATTTAAAAATTTTGTAAATTTTTCAAATGCCCTATTTTCGATAGGACGTGATATCGAGTCCCTGATATCGAGTCTGACATGATATCGGGCCCCTGCTAGCAGGTATGCGATATCGCATCCTTAAAATATATATATACATGGACCCCCTACACCTATCAACATCATTTGCAACTATTCACGTGGCGGAAGTTTTTCAAATTTTCTTCTACAACTTGCAATTGCGCATCTCTTGTTTCAATAACCATAACTTGCTCACTGGTGCTCCAATTTTCATTCCATATGAACCTACTTGAACCTAGAGTGTTTAGCTTAGTCATGGGGGAGGGGCACACATCAAATTGCATATAAATTATTTAAAATTCATCATCACTCGAAGGACACTATCAAGGGTAATTAGTTATAAAAATAATAATAAACTTGTGCCAAAAACAATTACATCTCCTTATCTATACCAGGAAACTAAACTCTAAAACCACCTAAGCAAAGTTGACCAAATATTAAAATATTTTGGGGACATTTCCATAAAAATTCTTAACTTTAAAATCATATGGAATTAGAACAAACTCATTAAGGCAAGAAGTAAGGTACAACTTAACTTTGGTAAGCAACCTCACTAATGATTGGCCCCATGTGATTGCAGATGGTCCCAAAGTGTGGACAACAAGAAGGTCCCTCTCAAGGTGCATTTACGCAACCCAGGAGAGGTAAAGGACAGGTGCCTACCAAACAACACACAGAGTAGAAGGAGTAATCATTTAGTATCCATCAAGAAGGCCTTGCTACTGTACAATCGAGACAAGCAAAAGGAGGAGCTATTGCAATGCCTAAACTAGGACGACACCTTATGTTGCCCCCGAAATGTGTCCAGGATATCAGTGAAAGATCCACATCAGTAGCAGTGATCATGGAATTAAAATTTAGACCTTTAATAGAATTTTCTCTTGATGCCATTAGGGACCACCTCAAAGGATCCCCATTATGGCCTATCCTCTCCAAAAGTGGTGCCTGGTACGTAGGAGAAACATACCAATTTTGGCACAATAAAGAAGAAGGCACCACAGTTGACATTTTTGGTGTGTCTATTGATTTTTCTGTCAAAGCCATTTTAAAAGTGTTAAGCCTTCTGAACACAGGGCCAAAGGTTACTTGTCTATCTACTCACTCTAATGCTAATGTGTGATGGGTTTGGTTAGACAGGGTGTACGATAAGGAAGATAAGGCCTATGGAGAGTTGACATTGGAAGACAAGATATACTTTAAAATTTGAACTGATCACATCTTCCGCACAAAAGGGTTGTAGCGACCAAAAACATTGACGGCTGGAAAACATCGAGGGATCAGCAGGCGTGACAATTTCAACCTCATATCCATGGGAGGGTCGTGCTGGGTGTGAGCGGATATGGGGCACCCTGAATGATTTGGTCAATCAGACAGGGACTTAATCGGTATCTATATAGCCTTTTGCAACATATAGTTTTGAAAACGGGAACAAAAATATGAAGTAATTCTTGAAAGTAAATAAAGTAGAAAAATAGTGCAAAATGCAACAATAAGTAGGAAACAAAGTAAAATGTAGTTAGAAAAATGCACCGCTCCGAAACTACAAGTTTGCTCTATCAAGGTGGATATAGTCAGTTGCACAACGTGGTGGAGTGCAGAGATCCCAAGAGTAACCAAGACATGTAGAGCAAAACAGGTTGTGCACTTGGGCACGGACTTGGATGCTAACAATGTAGGGATTCTACCAAGGTGGTAGAAGGGGGATGGAACAAAATGCCAGCTGCAAATGCTAACTTTTTGCAGTGTCAAAAAGAAAGCTTACAATGCTTGATGTTACAATGTGCCAAGAAGAGAACTTGAGTGCCAGAGAGAGGAAAAGTTGAAGAATCGGGAAAATTTCTAACCCTTTGAATGCTGCTCGTTGGGATATTTATAGGACCAAGGGCATGCGAAAGGGACGATTTGGATGCCACGTGCCTTGGGCCCACATTGACTTGCTTGTGCTGCACGTGCCATGCATGACCATTGGACTTGCATGACTATTGTAATGTGAGCATGCCATGCCATAACTGTGAGCCTGCCATGCCATAATTGCACCCTCAGCATCTGGAGATGTATGTCAATGGTTCAATTACGTGAATTGCATTGATGTCACACAACCACCTACATGCCTTGTTGTGCTTTGTAGCGTAGCATGCTTAGCGTAGTGTAGCACCTTGTCATGCGTTCCACTACATGTGTGTTGCATGCTTGCTACGCTATGCTATGCTACGTAGTGTAGCAATTGGCCTTAGTCGTGAAAAATTTTTCGATTTGCAAACTTTGCTTCCTGTGTTGCGACACTCGCAAACTTGCTGATTCTTCTCTTTGAGCTACCTTCTGTCTCTTCCACAGGATTGCTACACCTCGCTATACCATGTAGCTCAGCATAGCATAGTAGTAGACATGGTCTGCCGCTTCCTGATGAAAAGGAACATTGTTGAAGGACTTGAAGTTGAGCAAGGGAACTGGTTGTATATCTGTTGTTATGCTACGCTACGCTACGTAGCGTAGCGTAGCACTTCATTCTGCAATTGTTTTTTGAAGCTTGCTACGCTACATAGTGGGGTGTAGCGTAGCGTAGCAAACTTTGTGACTTAGAAAACTTGCCGAACTATTTCTTGCATCCTGAGCACTACTGTCAACTTTGTGCACCATTTCTAAGCAAGCTATCGGCTAGGAAAACTACTTAGGTGGATAGGTGGGATGATCCGTAGAGCTTGTTTACACCTAAAGTCGAAAATTTGCTGAATTGGCTAGCCTGAATTCAGAGTGTTCTCCTCCTAAAGAACTATCATGGTGCTACGTGAATTGCAAGGCCTGGTGAAGCGAGAATGACTTCCAATTTTTTGGGGTGTTTCATTGGCCCCTCTTTGTCGACGTCTAGAGAATGGACTCGATAGACATTAATAAAGAAAATAAAACACCATGGAAGATGCAATGCTAACATTGTCACTTGGTGACTTCCGGGACATCACTTGGCTATGCTTGAGAGTGTTGCATTGGTTTTGCAAAGGTTAAGGTAGAGAGCAAAGATGATGTTTAGCAGAGTCCCTCATCGAAGTGCTCATGAGGGACTCGTTCGTGTTTTCATCTTTAGTTGGTGCTGTTCTTCAACCCCTTGTAGGACAGGTTTTTCCTTCGCAGGATGAGTTGCATTACATCCATGAAGGGTTTTGACCTGCCTATAGATGCTTTCCATATGGTGAGTTGTGTTACACATGTCATGGAATTTGCACTCTAAAGTAGCTGAGCTAGTCGAGGCACTCGCTTCGCGACGCGGTAGCATTTGCTGTTGTAGCAAGACATACCCACAACTGGTGAGGTAAAAGGTCTTGCGAGCTGTAGATGTTGTTGAAGCTCTTGGACACCATGCTGGTGGGCAATCTCCAAAGCGAGAAGGCTAGTAGTGGCCTTAATAGCACTGGCACAGAGGAGCTGGCCTCTAAGGCGCCAGGAGTTATTGTGAGTGCAGATGCTTTGGAATTCCTACCAAAGGCATGCATTCTCAGTTTAGCTATGGGATCAGCTACCACATAGCTAAATGTCGTGCAAGTCAAGGCATTGGCAGGGGGCTAGAAGGTAACAATATTATGGCTGGGCCACAATACTACTGGAACTCCAGCTGCGGGAACTAGCCAAGGGACTACCATTAGGGCGGTGGGCCTTGGCAACGGTAGGTCCAGAGAGCTAGTGTAATGCCATACAAGATCTTCAAAGGGTCAGCATGATGACAAGGGTGGTAGCGTTGCATGTGTTCCAGACCGCATTCTCATTACATTGTGAACTACGTTCTGGAGCTGCGACATCCCATCCATACGTCAACACCATGCATGCTCATCTGATGCGTACTTGGCATAGATGCACACTGGGGATGTGACGTGAACCTAGTTTAAGGTCTTGGTAGACCGTGTGGTGGTTTACGATCCCAGCACACCGTTGTGCTGGTTTAAGGTCCCAATAGATCGTACATGCCATTTTATCATCGTAGTGGACGGGTCATGCCAGTTTTACGTCATGGCAGATGGTGCTCGATGCTGCTAGTTTAACGTCACTGCGAACACTGCTCAGTACTACTAGTTTAACATTATTACGGACATTGCTCAGTGCCACTAGTTTAACGTCATTGTGGACGTTGCTCGATGTTGCTACCATTTTATCGTCGTAGCAAACGATGCTGACTGGAGTTGTGCTTCAAATGTAGTATGGCTTAAGGTACGAGTGATTCACCGAGTTAATGAACTCATTGCCATCCATGTCCGCCAACTTGAAGGATCCATTCCTGAAGCCTTTAGTGACCACGTAAGGACCTTCCCAATTGACTGAGAATTTGCTCACGTGCTCATGGGCGGCCTTGAGGATGAGGTCTCCCTTCTACACTGGTCGTCAATGTAGGTCTGCACTATGCTTCTGCTACTACTTGCTTTGGTAGTGCTTGATGCATCTCAGTGTCTGTGTGTGCTCCTCTTCTATTGAGTCAAGGTCGATGATCCGTGACTTGTTATTCTTGGCTTTGCTCATGATGTCGGATAGGATCATCCAAAGTGATGGTACCTTCAACTCAAGGGGCAACACAACTTCAGATCCATACACAAGACTATAAGGGGTCTTACTTATGGTGGTCCTACACGTCGTCCGGTAGGCCCACAGAATGTAGAGGATCTACTCATGCCACCTCCTCTTGCTATTATTAAGCATCTACATCAGCAAGTTGATGATGGACTTATTTGTAGCCTCCACATGCCCATTTGCCTGTGGATAATAAGGGGAGGAGAATGATTACTTAATGCCTAGATTGTTGTAGAAGGTTCAGGTTTTTGCACTACTGAACTGTGGCCCATTGTCGATCACAATAGTCATTGGAAGCGCAAATCTTGTTACGATGATGTCTAGGATGAAATGATAGATTTGCTGAGACGTTGTCTTCCTCAAGGGGATGGCTTCCACCCACTTGGTGAAGTACTCAGTGGTAGTGATAATGAAACTATGCCCTATGAAGGATTTAGACGTGATGGGCCCTATGAGGTCTAGTCCCCATCATTGGAAGGGCCACGTGATTTGCATTGGCTACAGGTCCATGGTTGCTACATGTATGAGATTTTTGTATCTCTGGCACGTATCATCCATCTTGACTTTTGACAAGCACTCACACTCCATGTGGGGCCAGTAGTACCCTAGGCATCTGATTTTTGTAGCCATAGCCCTGGGTGCTATGTGTCCACCACACAGCCCCTCATGCACTTCGTTAACTACCTTCTGCGCTTGCTTACCACCCACGCATGCTAGCAATATCCCATCATAGGAGCATCGGCATAGGGCATCATTTCCCATGGGCATGTATTGTCAGGCATGCTTAAGGATTGCATCTCTCTGGGCAGATGTCAATCTACCTGGGGATTCACCATGCTGTAAATAAGTTTTAATGTTAGTATACCACTCCTGGGTATCTGCAGCATTGACAGAGGCCACGTGTTCCACCTGAGTGATAAGCTCTACACATTCTATAATCAAGGTTGGCAAGTTTACCAAGGAATGTGATGGAATGTTTAATGCAAGGGTAGCTAAGGCACCTACCACGGTGTTCTCATTGCATGGCACATGTTGCACATCTATGGTCGCAAATTGCTTAAGCAGGATTTTTGCTATGTCGCAGTAGGGTTGCAGGTGCGTAGCCTTACAGGCATAGACCTCGATGATTTGATTTACAACTAGTTGTGAATCTCCCCATATTGCTTGGTGTTGTATGCATGATGCTTGGGTAGTTAAGAGGCCTCTCAGTAGCTCCTTGTATTCTGCCACGTTGTTGGTGCAAGGGAACACAAAACGATAAGCGGATGGACGCATTTCCCCATAGGGGAACGTGATGACGATAGTGGCACTACCTCCTCAAGTGGTTGAGGCACCGTCAAAGTGTAGAGTGGCTTCAAAATTTGATGGGACGATGTTGACATTGCTAACGTATTCGTTTAGGAATTTGGGATCTATGGTTGCCTGGTCGTCGACTGGCAAGGCCGTGAATTAGGTTGCTATGGCTTGACCCTTTGTTGATGATTGACTTACATAGCGTAAATTAAACTCCATGGTTATTGCCTTCCATCAGGCTATCCTGCCACTTTCATATAAGTTGTTAGTGATAGCCCGAAGTATATTGCTTTGGCAAATGATGTTGGTTGTACCGTGAAATAGGTAATGCCTCCACTTTTTTAGTGTGAACACTAAGGCAAGGCAATTCCTCTCCACTTCATTGTATTTTGCCTTGTGTGCTATTAGTGTGTGGCTCAAACAATACAATGGTATCTCAGAACTGTCATCTTGCTTTTGACATAGTAGTATTGCTACAGATGTGTCGGAGGTGATGAGGTAGATAATGAAGGATTTATCCCTTTGTGGTAGATACATAGTCGAGAGGCGTGAGAGTTCCTTCTTCAAGTCGTCAAAGGCTTGTTGACACTGGGTTGTCCACTTGAAGTTAACCCCTTTCTTTAGAAGGTGTTGCATAGGATGTAACTTTTTGGTCAACCTTGCTATGAACCTTTGAATGAATTGCACTCTACCTTGCAAACCACGTAACTCCTTAAGGTTTGTGGAAGGCCCCAGGTTGACAATGGCCTTGACTTTGTTAGGGTCCACCTGTATTTCGGCCTCCGATACTATGAACCCTAACATGCATCTAGTTTTCACCCAAAGACGCACTTCTTAGGATTGAGGTGTAAGTCATGCATTTGGCAGCATTTGAGGACTATCCCTAGATCACGTGGGTGATCAACTGCCTCCTTGGACTTGACTGCTATATCATCCATGTAGTCGTTTAATGTTTCTACGATGTAGTCACTGAAAATGTAAGTCATGGCTCGTTGGTAGGTTGCTCTAGCATTCTTGAGCCCAAAGGGCATCATGGTGTAGCAGAAGGTCCCCCATGGGGTCATGAAGGTTGTTGATAGCTGGTGCTCTGGGTTAATGCAGATTTGGTTGTATCTGGAGAAACCATCAATGAAGGATAGCAGAGCATGACCATCCGTGGTGTCGATGAGCTAATCAATGCTTGGAAGTGGGAAGTTGTCCTTGATCGTTGCCTTGTTCAAGTCCTGGAAATCTATACAGATTCATATTCCTTCCATTTTCTTTGAAACCACAACAACGTTGAACACCCACTCTAAATAGTCAACCGTGCGAATGAAACCTGCTTGGTATAGCTTGGTGATTTCATCCCTCACAGCTAGTGCGATTTCCAGGTTAACTTTGTGAGCCTTCTGCCTGACTGCCTTCATGTGTGGGTCTAGGATGATGTTGTGCTAAATCAGCCACAGATCTAGACTCGGCATGTCATTGTACGATCATGCGAAGACATTGATGTTGTCTTGCAGAATCTTGACTACGTTTTTGTGCATTTGTGTATCTAGGAGGGAGCTGAGTCTTAACGTTTTCACCTCCCCCTTTAACATGGTGACAGGCATCCCAATGAGAGGATCCTCAGTTACACCCCCAGCCTCTAAGTCTAAGGCTTGGACTAGATGCTTAGGCTAGCCTGGGGATGTTTCTAAGGTTGCTACAGTGCTGGTTGTGGTCGACCCCCAGTCGATCATCTTGGGGTTCAACTGTCTTGGGAGCTTGCCGTGTGTCCCTACTAACATTAAGGGCATGGAGAGGTCACGATGGGTTTCCATCTCTTGCTTGTCCTGCCAACATAAGATAAAAGCCTAGTTAAGAGGTTTCTATTGGCAGAGATTGTGTGTAACGAAAGTTTGCAAAGTAGCGACAAAATGCAACTTGCAAAGCGTGATGATGTAAAGATTGAAAGTTTGCCAGTTTAGGGTCATGGAAGACCACCAAGGCACAAGAGCGTAGAACTACTAAAGGTGTAAAATTGCTGATGCAGAGTGTGAAGCTGTGAGACTGTCGATATGCAAATGCCAAACTATTAGTTTAGTGTCATTTTCGGACTACCAAATTGTAACATGCAAAATGATAGTATGCGAAATAGGAAACTGCGGGTATGAGAAGTGCCAAACCATCAATGCAAGAATATGAACTACTGACATGAAAATACAAAACTACTAGAAATTATGACACTGCCAATGTGGAAGAAGATGTGAAAACTTCCCATGTAAGCATGTGGTGTTGTTAGTTTAATGTCATTGCAAACTACGAATGTAACAGGTTGAAACTGCTAGTTTAGGGTCTTTTCGGACCGTTAGAGGTGAAAGTATGCTAAGATTGCTAGTTTAAGGTCTTTTTGGACCCTTAATCAAAAACAAATATGTTTTTTTATTTTTGGGAAAGCAAGTAGTTGGCTTGAAGCGTGTCAAGGCTTTAATGCTAATAGTGCTACGATGTCGTGGCGAGCATGCTACACTGTACGGTGCGCTCCGCATTAACTAGAGAGAGAGAGCGGCAAGTTTCCCCATCTTGTCATTATAGCCATAAACCCTAATAATTTTTCCATTATCCACCGTAAGAGTGTAGAGCCCACGTTAGAGCATAAGGTGATTTCAGAGTGCGAAGCAATTGTGTTAACAACTAGCAAGGTGAGTTTTTACAGCGAAGAGTGTAAATCTGCAAGAAGGACAATGGCTCCTAAGACTCATCTGGTGCTTGCAAAGGTTGAGGCAAAGAAGACCCTAGGGCACATGACGCAAGCATGCATCGTGCTACAGAGGAGCACATCGTTGACCCAGTAGGTTACCATGCTTCCTCTGCCTTCTTCACAATCCTGTTATCATTTTACATTTTCTACTATTTTCTACTTTCATTTTGCATCCTATCCTTGGCTACCTGTGTTTTCTGTTGTCGTGTCATTTTTTCCCTTGCATTGCCAATGTCTCCGTTTAGGTCGCGGAAGATGCATAATCGTTATGTCATAGTTTTATGCAAGGTTGCTTAAACCACCATTGTCGCGATTGTCATAACTGCAGGGGCTCAGGTAGTTTAGGTTTCTTGACCTTCAAATGGCATGACATAGAACCCTTAAGAGGGTTAGGCCATACGTGTTTCGTTAGGGCATGTTGTCGATTACTCTGTTGCTACGCTAAGCTTTTTGTTTTGCATGTTTTCGCTATGCTAAACTTTTGTATTCTTGCTACGCTATGTGCGGGGAGAGGGTTATGCTACGCCACATGCATGAACTATGAGGTGTTGCTATGCTACATGTGTATTGCGCTTAGGCATGATGCTAACAGTCGTTGATGGGTTATCTAGGGTGGGGCTAAGGCCCAGGCTAATTATTTTGGAAATTAGAGGGGTCCTGTGCCATGTGGGTAGACCTGTGGCCAATGCTCCTCCTTCCTAGATATATGTGGGGGAGCAGGGGGTATGGTTTAGGAAGGGGGCACAGGGCTTTTTGCAATTCCTCCTTGACCACTTCAGTGTGATCATTTGGTTCTCCCTAGGGGAGGAGGAGGCAGGGTTGTGCAAAATCGTGACCAAATTTCCATACCATGGATTTGCCAGGTCTTTCATACCATCCTAGCCCAGGATCCCCCAGAAGTAATTGGGGAGTTGCTTTCTATAATGACCAAGGATCAGGTGGCCTGCAATGTTCGTGGCCAAGATAGCATAGGTGAGATGCCCCCCACCATGGATGGTAACGTATCACGAGGTGGATGTTTCATAGCTGAAACAGTGGCTAGTAGGTTATGGCAGAAGAGGCCTTCCCTGGCTAAGGAAACCCTTCGCGTGGAGGAGGAGGGACAAAGACTACAACTTAAACTACAGAGGACGCAACCCCCCATTGAAAAACGTTTTTGTTTAGTGCTTACTTTGTTGTTGTTTACTACACTATGCTGTGCTAGGCGGTGTAGCGTAGCGTAGCACCTGCTTTGAGCTAACTTTCTTTGAACTAATGCGAACTTGCTTCTTCGCTGGCAAAGGAAGAAGAAGAAGAAGAAGAAGAAGGAAACAAAGAGGTGTCGGCCCCTAAGACGAGGATGATGAATAAAGGGATAGAGGCCCCAGTTTTGGGGAGAGGGGCTCCGGTTAAGAAGAAGGGAGCTCCTACAGCTATGGTAGGGGCTCTCGTCATTAGGGAGAATTCTCCTGCTGAAGAGTCTCCCTTGAATAAAAAAGATGTTGGTCTCCTCAAGGGAAAAGCACCAGTGCATGAAGAGGAGGTCTATAGGGACCTAGGAGGAACTTCCGGCCGGGCTTCTACCATTGTTTTACACCACCCATAAGAGAGACCACAACCGGGCGTTGGTAAGTTCGGCAATATGTTTGCCTTGTCTTAGTCCATTTTGGTCATTGTTAATGTGTTTGGTTATGCGACAGATGCTACTGCTAATGCCACAAGATCCCCTCTGGTTCATGTAGGATCCTAGGCTGAAATCCCTAAAAAATTCATGTTTATGCAGGGGATTGTTAACGACATGATTAATTGCCTTCAGCAGGTAGACCCTGAAGTGGGTAAGTAATAGTGTTATTTGCTCTCGCATTGTTATGTTAAAATTTCTTGTGTTTGCTACTTATGCTATGCTAATACAACTGGTATGTTCTTTATGTTATGGCAGCCTCTTGACTCAAATGGGACCTAACACGATCATTGAAAGTCAGTGCTGTGTTCACATTCCCGCCGGACATGATCGAGGTGTCTCGTCATGCATACGACAAGGTCTGCAAATGTGCTTTGCACTTGGTGCACTCTCTGTGGGAGTGCAAGCATACCAACGAGGAGCTATGGAAACAAGCCCAGAGGGCAAAGTAGAGGAAAGCTGACCTAAGGGCTGAGGTGGAGGACCTCAAGTTGAGGAATAAGTTCCTCATGGCTCACAGCACTAACAACGAGGACTAGCGCATAGCTGTGGTAGACCACGCTAGGTTTTGGATAGTTGCGCATCAGAATGTTGAGACTACCTACGAATTGATAGAGTAGCATATGCAGATGAACCTGCTAGACTAGAAGTGTCAGGATCTCAAATACCTCAGCACCAAGATTTTTGAATGGGGGTAGACCCAAAGAAACCATAAGCACATGTATAAATGGGAAAACGCCACCCATCGTAAGTTATACAAAGATGCTGCTATGGAGGCATTTACGTACGAAGTGTTTATAAATGTCATTGATGCTTCTGAGGCCTACACTAGGTTTAAAGAGCAAATCAAGGTTACGAAATCTCCTGACTAGAAGGTGGCCCTTCTCACAGGAGAGATCGCGACCATCTCCTTTTCTTCGGGTTCGTCAAGGAGGACACCCACCGAAAGGGAGAAAGCTGCTGCAGCAGATGCTGCACCAAGTAGGAGGTATTGGGTAGATATCATGACAGAGGAGTTCTAGCATTGCCTCAAGCTCGATTTAGACCAGATACCCTTCAAGACAGACGGGGACCTTCTCGGGTTAGTCGCTTTCTACCGTGTTGATGTTTATGCTTGGTCATAATTTGTGTTTGTTGCCCTAACTGACCACTTCTCCCCTACAATGCAGGCCCTAGGTGATGGCATAGCACCCGTAGAGGGAGGGAATGAAGATTTGGCGAGGGACAAAGTAGAGGAAGGTGATGCACAAGGCAATGATGTACGAACGGACAGCAAAAAATACATGAACAAAGACAACCTCGAGACTGCATGGGATTTTTTTTGAAAATTTGAAATTTTGGATTTCTAAAATTTTTGTGTAATGAATTTTGCAAACATTGAAAAACAACAGTTTTGAATAAAGTAAGAGGATTTTGCGCTAACTTGTGTATTGCATATGTGCGTTTTGTATAAAATGTTCATGCTTTCATGTGCTAGTTTTAGGCCATTTCGGGCCATTACGTAACATTCCAAAGAGATGATGTGTCAAAAACTTGAACAATGGCTAACTAGTAACTTATGCTAGTTTTAGGCCGTTTTGGACCATAGCGTAGTTTTAGGTCATTTCGGGCCATTGCACGTTGCTAGTTTTAGGCTGTTTCAAGCCATAGCATGGAAGCATCTGAGCAGTGTGTGGGCAAGAAGAAATGGAGTTGCTATGCTAGGTGAAGCTGCTTCTTGACCCAACGTGGGTTGACTGAGACATAAGGCTGAGACATTTCCCCAGGGCCCTCATCTACGTCGTCGACTCCCACTTGGAAGGGCAACTTAGTCCATGCATTTTTATTTTGGGGATCAACTTGCTGAGCCGACCCCTCTGCCAGGTAGTCAGTGTAGATTGCTACAGGCACTTCATTATCAGAAGTTATGACTTCTGAGCCTTGTTCCATGCCTACGTTGTGAATTGCTTGTATTGCTACTTCGCCACCGTGGATCACTACTTCTTTGCCTGTGTAAGGCAGGTGGATCTCCTAGTGTATGGGTGAGGAAACAGCCCTAAGTTGTGCTAACCATGATCTCCCCAAGATTAGGTTAAACCTGGGCATTTCCTCGACCACAATAAATGTTGCATTTTTGGGAAATTGATCCCCTGCTACGAAGTTCATGTGAACTGTGCCATTTACCATGACCTGTGCCCCATTGAATCACCTCAGGCATGAGGTCATTGTGGGTTTGATCTGGTCGACCAACCCCAACCTATCCACAATGTGGAAGGGAATGACATTAGTGGCAGCCCCATCATCAATGTGTACCCTTCGAATCTGGTGTTGGCCGACCCGAATTATGATGAAAAGGGGCATCGTAGTCACCTAACCCCTCTCGGGGCCTTCCCTAATGGCATCGTCGCGGAAGGTTAGTTGAGGTTGTTCTAATCATGAAGGCGCGGAGAGAAGCATGATCGAGTAGATCGCTTCTTTCTCCACAGGCATGTCTTCATTGACCAAAGTCACTGTCAACATGCAAATTCGAGCCTTGTGGTGTGGGATAGATGTCATTATTAGGTCGTACAATCTCAATGTAGTGTTTTTTTGTTTTAGAGCTTGTTTGACTTGTGTGAGGGTGTCCAAGAAGTCTTGGTCGTCCCCTTGTTTGATGATTTCTTCCTCTTCTATTCATCCTAGAAGATGAATTTCTCGAGGAGAGGCAACTTCGGATCTAGGTTCAGATCCTTGTTGGCAGAGTGATGTAGGTTGTGTAGTCGTGTCGACCTTTGTCTTTGGTGGCAAAGGTACAGATGCGTGGGGCGAAGACGTAGGCTTGGGGGTACCTTTGACAGTACTTCCCTTCGATGTCTCACCCGCAAAGTGGACTTCTTGCCTTGTGGGGCGAGAGGGCTGTTCAACTATGTTGTGTGGGGTAGGAACCATCAAGGGCATCAGCTCCTTGATGACGAATGGAGCTAGAGATGTTAACGGATGGAACCGCATGGCTCCACTAATAGGTGGTGCAAAGGTGGATGCCCATGGTAGGACTCTTAGGATGAACGGTTGCTATGAGCTTGGACCAACCGCTGGTGGTGCTGGTGCACTACATTGAGGCACACAAACCACGAATGGCTACTGGGATGGCCTAGGATCACTGTCAATGCCAATGGCGTTGATTACGTAACTAGAATTATTGATGTTGAGGGGATCTGTGTAGACATACATAGATTGGTTTTCAGGGTGCACTAGGTTGCTTTTGTCCAGCACCAGCTTCCCTTGGTCGATTAATCTTTGGATGTCATCCTACAATGTCATACAGTAATCAATGTTGTGATCACACTATTGGTGGTAGTCACAAAACCTATCCAGCCTGAAACTCCTAAGAACTGGAGGCTCATTGGGCAGGGCCAAAGAGGGGTTCCTAATGAGCTCATAGTAGCATTGATGTCTTGTGTTTACTTCTTCCGACATCTACTTGTGTTGGATGTATCCCACTACCAATAGTTGCTTCAAGAGTTTCTAAGGCTTGAGGGGTAGTGGGGTGTACTTTGAGTGATCTTTACGCTCAAAGTTGGGTTTGGTTTGCACAAATGTCTCAGGTGTAGGTATAGCAAGTTGCGATACGTCGTCCTGCTTGGGCACAGGGTTAGCTATGGGTATGGTTGATTTCTTACTATTCTTGCTACCATTTTTGCTAGGTTTGGACTTAGCCTCAGTTGCCACAGCGGCAACTGTGGTTGTTGGGGCCTTACCCTTGTCCTTCTTTGCGAAGGTGTTTTTGTAAGCAATGTAGGCTGGGTCTTTGCTTGCCTCAACTATGTTTTGTATACCCTTAGTCTGAGTGAAAGCTTGACTAAGAGAGCAAGGAGAAAGGTAGTACAGTTTGAATTTGATAAAGTCATTCACTACATCCTTAAAGATGACTAGCAAGTGGGCCTCTGTGATGGGCTTATGGATTTCTTTAAGGGTTACACTCCAACGTTGAATGAACTTTTGGACTAGTTCTAGCGGGTGTTGCTTCATGCTCATCAACTGATCCAGCATGGTTTCTAGCTTCAAGTTGTACTTGAAACGTGTCACAAACTAGGTCAAGAGTTCTTCCAAAGTTGAAATGCATGAGCGTGGCAATGCGCAGTACCAATCTAGGGCTTTCCTAGCTAGGGACGTGGCGAAGACACAAATGATCGTGTGTGGCCATTATTGTAATAGCAAAGATTCAGACTTGAAGATGACAAAATGTGCATTGGGATCTCCCTCCCCATTGTACTTCGTGAAGTGTGGGAGAGACATCCCTAGGGGTAGCGTCAAAGCAGGGATTGTAGGGTTGATGGGGTCATCCTGGTAGAAGTCTATGACTTGTACCGTATCAGACCCAGTAGCTTTGAGGCGTTTGATTTCCTCAGTGAGGGTCTGGATGAGCTGGAATGCTTGGTCCTGACTCGGCGATGTTGTAGATAGTTGGGGAACTACAAAGGCACCTCTTATCTATGGCATGGTAGGGGTGGCGGCATGACCCATTGGCGGTACCACCGGAACCCCCACGAGCAGCGTTGTTTGTGTTGTCCACCACCCAGCAGGTGGTGTTGTTAGGGTAGCGACCGCAGGTTGGGCTGCCGAATGGACCACTTGTATCGCTAGAAGCATAGACCATAGCCCCATGTTGGGTTGTACCATTTACGAGGCTTGGTGGGTTTACGAGCGAACGTAATGAAACATCTACGATGCTTGAGAAATAGGTGAAGAAGCAAATGGGGCCCACCATGTGGATGGGCCGAGGACTGCCATAATGGGTGGAATAGATGTGAATGTAGGAATGGAAACAAAAGTCATGTACGATTGTGAAATAGGCATGGTACGAACATGTGTAGGGTAGCCGCAATTGGAGTATGATGTGCTAGAGGAATGGACTGCTGAACAGCTTGCAAAGGGATAGTAGCTGCAAATGAAACATGTGAAATAGACGAAAGAGGATGTTGAAACGCTGTGGGATTGGCGTGGCTACCCATAGCAGATGTAATCACGGGTTACAGAAGCATAGCCGTAATCACAAAGGAAGCGGTGAAAGACAACGACTTGGCCCAGAAGGACAGGGTAGGAGGGATAGGAACGAGGTTGGTTGGACATCCCTCATCTGATTGGGAATCGAGTTCCTCCTGTCCATCCTAAAAGGCATCATCTTGGTTGGACGTAGTGTCCTATTGCTCCCTAAGCCTAGCCAATTGTATTAATTGGTCTAGAAGCCTTTGGTCTGCCTATGTCAAAGGTAAGGAAATTCTAAGAGTAGGAACAAACTCCTTCCCATTGCAGTAAGCGAACTCGAAGCTACGTTTGTCCTTGAGTTCATGTACATCCAAGGGTAGATTTTCCTGCACCTTTACACAAAGGAAGCTGTAACACTCATGTTGCTGGGCCAATCCCTCAGGTCCTTGATTTTGGATTCTGAGAGATCGACGTGCCTCCAACATCTAGTTCAACAGTCGTTATGCACCAGTAGTGCCTTGAACCGTGATGGGAAATTCAAAGTTGAAGGTGTGAGTGGCAATGTTCGAAAAAGCCATTGTTAAGCAACTAGTTATGCAAAAAGTGCAAAAGGTTATACAAAAGAATGCGAAAGAACAAGGAAACTAGAGAATAGGAAAAAAGAAGGCTTTACGTCTTGCCGTATTCTCTAGGAATTGTCAAAGCGATCGATCTGTACCACACATGATGGGGTACAAAACACATGCAAGACTATCGTAATACAGGCAAGCTAACGAGCGATCAAGAAGGCTTTGCGTCTCACATGGTCCCTGAGGGACTGTCAAAGTGATCGATCTATACCACACGAGATGGGGTACAGAACACATGCAAGACCACCGTAAGATGGGCAAGCTAACTAGCGATTAAGAAGGCTTTACGTCTCGCAGGGTCCCCGAGGGGCCGTTGAAGCGACCGATCTGTACCACGAAAGATGGCATACAAAATGCATGCAAGACTACCATAAGATGAGCTAGTTAGCTGGCGATCGAAGGCCTTGTGTTCTGTAGGGCTCCTGAGGAACCGTCAAGGTGACCGATCTGCACCGCACAAAACGCAAACAACCGCAAAAGGGTGTCACGTTTACACTTATCCGTATTAGGGTGTAGAAGGCTCATAGAACTACCATGACATGCAGAAAAGGCACCAAAAGGCCCTCCTTCTAGCACCAGAAAACTGTAGCAACCAAAAACATCAGTGGCTAGAAAACACCGAGGGGTCAGCGGGCATAACACTTTCGACCTTGTATTCGCAGGATGGCCATGTTGGGTGTGAGCGGATACAGGGCACCCTAAACAGTCTGGTCGATCAGACATGGACTTAATCAATGTCTATATAGCCTTTTACAACATATAGTTTTGAAAGCGGGAAAAAAAATGCGAAGTAATGCTTGAAAGTAAATAAAGCAGAAAAATAGTGCAAAGCACAACAATAAGCAGGAAACAAAGTAAAATGCAGTTACAAAAATGCACTACTCCGAAGCTACAATTTTGCTCTGTCAAGGTGGATACAGTCAGTTGCACAGCGTGGCAGAGTGCAGAGATCTTGAGAGTAACCAGGACATGTAGAGCAAAACAAGTTGTGCGCTTGGGTGTGGACTTGGGTGCTGACAATGTGGGGATTCTACAAACATGGTAGAAGGGGGATGGAACAAAATGCCAGCTACAAATTCTAACTATTTTTAGTGTCAAACAGAAAGCATACAATGCTTGATGTTACAATGTACCAGGAAGAGAACTTGAGTGCCAGAGAGAGGAAAAGTCGAAGAATTGGGAAAATTTCCAACCCTTTGAATGCTGCTCGTTGGGGTATTTATAGAACAAAGGGCACGCGAAAGGGATGGTTTGGATGCCACATGCCTTGGGCCCACGTTGACTTGCTTATGTTGCACATGCCATGCATGACCGTTGGACTTGCATGACTGTTGTAATGCGAGCCTGCCATGTTGTAACTGTGAGTCTTCCACGCCATAATTGCACCATCAGCGTCTAGAGACGTGTGCCAACAGTCTAATTAGGTGAAGTGCATTGATGTCGCACAACCACCCGCATGCCTTGCTGTGCTTTGTAGTGTAGCATGCTTAGCGTAGAGTAGCACCTTGTCACACGTTCTGCTACATGTGTGTTGCATGCTTGCTATGCTATGCTACACTACGTAGCATAGCGTAGCGACTGGCCTTAGTCGCGAAAATTTTGCCGATTTGCAAAATTTTCTTCCTCTATTGCGAAACTCACAAACTTGCTAATTCTACTCATTGAGCTGCCTTCTGTCTCTTCCACAGGATTGCTACGCCTCGTTGCACCATGTAGCTCAGCGTAGCATAGCAGCAGACATGGTCCACCGCTTCCTGATAGAAAGGGACATTGTTGAAGGACTTGAAGTTAAGCGAGGGAACTAGTTGTATAGCTGTTGCCATGCTATGCTACACTATGTAGCATAGCATAGCACTTCATTCTATAATCGTTTTCTGAAGCTTGCTATGCTACGTAGCGGGGTGTAGCATATTGTAGCAAACTTTGTGACTTAGAAAACTTGCTGAACTTTTCAGTGCATCCTGAGCACTGCTATCAACTTTGAGCACTATTTCTGAGTAGGTTGTCAACTAGGCAAACTACTTAGGTGGATAGGTGGGATGATCTGTAGAGCCTGTTTACACCTAAAGTACAAAATTTTCTGAACTGGCTGGCCTAAATTCAGAGCGTTCTCCTCCCAAAGAACTGTCGTGGTGCTACACGAATTGCAAGGCCTGGTGAAGCGAGAATGACTTCGAATTTTTTGGGGTGTTTCAAGGGTTAAATAGAATTTCAACATATGTGGCAAGAGGAAGTGCGATATTGATGGAAAAGGTTACAACTAACCTACCTCATCTATATTTCATGGAGATTTTAAGGTGGTTTGAAGAACGCAAGATAGGGGAAGTTTGTGTTGTCCTTTCCTTGTCCCATCAAAAAGCTATGCAAGAATGCTGGTATTCAGGGATACACCAATGATGTCCATAGAAGAGCTCAAAATGCTTCATACACTAAACTGCTAAAGCCACCAGTTGCAAGGAAAATTACTGGTGAGATGCTGGGGCCAAAACAAGAGCAAGAATAGACGGTAGAGCCCACTACAACTCAACTTGCAGGGCCCAACCAACTTCCAAGCATGGGACCCAATCAACAACAAGAAGCAGGGCCTAGCATGAGCCAGCAACATCAACCACTGCCACCACCATAGGATTACCGACCATCATTGAGCCATCTCAAGGCCATTGCTAAGATAGTCAGTTGGGGAAGTTGTGATGATGCAAATCTCTTCCACATCATTGACGATACTGTATGGTCCACTGTCTCTATAGATTGCACACGGGGTGAGGTGTCCATTCAAATAGGAGAAGGGAAGAGTTATTGTTCACAAAAAATTTTAGGAAATGCTACATCCTTTCAGGTGCAATTGGAAACTGGTGAAAGGACCATAGTGGTGGTCATGTAGCATCAAGATGCAATGGGAGCCACAAAGGTGGTCACAGACTACATCAAGGAATCTTTTAACATTCCTGTTGTTCCACCGATAGATTTCACAGGAGCACGGGATGCTTAAACTTTGGTTAGTCCCTCAATGACTCCTGCAGAACCTAAGGATGTGCGTGATCAATTGTTGTAAATAGGACAGGTGATGATGTCCTTGTTTGACATCCCACAAGATGTTACGGTAACACAATCAAACCTCATCTCTACCAAAGGAAAGCTAGTCATGATAGAAATAAGGGTTGAGCATGCAGATGTGGAAGTGGAAAGATTGCAAGAAAGGCTTGTAACCCTGCAAGCCACACAATGGGATCTCTCTCAATTTTTTCCTGCAAACCAGCTGGACACCTTCAAGACTGAGCAACTCAACAAATTGCTAGCAAAAAATAAAAAAGTGGCAGAGGAAAAAGAGAAGGCTAACTGGGATGCCTCCATGGCACAAGCGAAAACCTACGTGCATGCCAAGGCACTCAAGGCCTTATAAGAAGAAAATAAACAGCTCGTTGCCAACAATCTTTGGTTGACCTTTGTGGAAAAACAAAAGAACATTCTTGAAGAACATTTTCAACAGCTATGAGAACAATTGATCAGGGTCAACTAGGACATGAACCATTTGGCCAGAGAAAATCGAACCCTCTTGATGGAGGAGGTACATGCCATTTATTAGAAGATGGCCATCGAAATAAGCGCATCGTAGAATGAGGTCAAGCAACACAAAAAATTAAGAGATCACTTCCAAGACTAGGTGGGAATGTACAAGAAAATCATTGAGAAGGAGATCCATATGGCCAAGACCCACATCAGCACTTTCAATGCTCAACACACTAATTGGTAGGCCATATTGGACACATATGCATTTGCTCACCAGGAAAAAGTTAAAAGCTATGACCTATAGATTTAAGATCTCACAGAGTACATGGAGTTGGCTAATCTACGGTATGCCAATCTAGCCATGTTGACAGCAGGGTGCCCGAGGATAGAGTTCAAGAGGTAGGTAGCTACCACCTATGCCAAGTATGAAGCAAAATTTGTAGAACACAAGAAAATGTTGCAGAAGCTGGAAGTTGTAAATTCTAAATTGGAGGTGGTTAAAGCAAGCTACCAAGGACAAAAAGATGTTGCAATGTACTTGGCTTGACAACTTATAGATTTCAAAAATACAAGGATAAAGCCAGAGCCTAAGAGGAGGAACGACAGTTGTTTGCAACCTAGTATGTCAAGGCAAACAAAATGTTTCCACAACTATCATGCCCATGGCAAGTGTCGACTCCATCAAACATTGGAGCATCAGCATGGATGGCACAGGATCCCCAAACTAAAGAGGGAAAACTCCAGGCACTACTTCAACATCATCAAATCCCAAAACCTAGAGTACAAGACAAGAAGAAGCAACCCATGGAGGAACCACCACCACTAGGAACCACATGAGTTCCATCCAATTTTGTAATTTTGCAATTTTTTCAGTTTTCGTGTTATGTCCCAATTTTTTTCTATTGAGTTCTCCACTGTGGCATGAATAGATTCCCTATTAGTCAATAATCCCATACCTATCCACTATGTAATCAATGGGGCTTGTTCTCATTTTAACTCAAGGATGAGTTTTCATTTAGTCATGGGGATATGATGAATCATGATTCATCTGGTTGCGATATCAAACCTACGATATCGAGTACGTGATATAGGGTACATGATATTGGATACGCAATATCGCATCCAACAATGATATTAGATATACGATATCATGATTCCTATGTAGGCCTATAAATACACATGTAGGCACACGTGAAGAGGCAGATTTTTAGTCAGTTTTTAGTGAGTCATTTTAGTGTTAGAGTAGGATCTTTTTATTAGTTTTTCATCTCAACCCTTTCTCCGAGTGCATGCCCACAATGTGATGATTGTAATTGTACGGCATCCTTTATTCAAGTGTGACGTACTTGGACACACACATGACCAACAATAAAGATCAAGATTACTTCATCATTGCAACATTCACTTAGTTTAATTATTTAATTGTTATTATTATTTATTACTTTTATAGTTAATATCTCTTCACCCTAAACTCCTTAAACGTGGAATGTCTACGACTTAATCATGAGCATTTAAGTGTGACTACTTGATAACCCAGTAGCATACCTAGAATCTATGCTTGGTAATCCTAGTAGTACTCATGCACGAGGTCCAAGATGTGTATGGATGATTAAGGAATGGATGCTCATCGCACTTAGGCTAGTTTAGATTCTCTTCCCCTATTTCCTCTTAGCATAACTCTCTCTCCCTTTTCCTCCTAGCTTAGCTAAGATTATTTTCCATTGCCTCCAGGAGTAGCATTAGTTTAGGAACACATCATACACCTCACTCTAGACTAAACCATACATGACAAAGAAAATACTAGTCCAAGTGGAAAGACAGCAAACTGTGATCAGCAAGTAACTATCTAGATACCACAACTAGCCCATCTATGGAGTTCAATCAAATTGTGCATGAAACGCTCATATTCGTATGGCTGATTGTAGGGGTACCTTGCCACTCATCACCACTCTAGGTCATCATGCTAGATTATCACTTCTTTAATATGATTGGTGTGATTTACAACATCATGAAGCCTAAGTAATGTATCGTAGACTAGCTTTCCTTTAATATAGTCATTCATGGCTCTTTCAAAGATGTCCAATAACTATTCCTCAGGAAGTGGATGTGTGAGATCCATGGTTGTTAATGTCCGTCTCAAAATGAACTTGGAGATGAACTCATTTTGAACCTATTTAATTGCTAGGAGCTTTTGCAAAGTATCACCATTAGTGATATTATACTTGAAGGTCTCCACTAAGGTTATCAAGAGTTTCTCTAAGGAGGTGATAGATCTATGAGATTGGGATCTATATCATTCAAGTGTTGTACTAATAAAAAAGTTGGAAAAGCTTCTAAGAATGGTGTGGGGGTGATTGGAAAGTAGCATGCATTCATTATGAAAGATGGTTATATTGTTTATGAGATTAGAATTTCCATTACACTTACTAAAATTTAACAATGAAACCCCTTCGAAAACTTAGGTATGGAGGATCAATGGGCTTATGGAATTAGTTAGGAGGTTAGTAATGGATATCGTAAAACTACCCCAATGTAAAAATGTGATCTTTTAGGCTTGGTCCTCTATATCATGTAGTCTTCAAGATAGATCTTAAAGTAGAAATATCAATTCAAGTGTGGCACCAAGGACATTTTGAGTGGGGTTGCTTAGCATAGGATCATGACTCAGTAAGATTGGTTGAACATGTATCATAGTGGATGTTAGTGCTAATATTATAACATTATAGTGAGTCACACGATGTGCAAATGAGGGAAAAGATAGGGATATGTTTCAAGTCTTAAAAAAGGTTAAGTGATGGATTACCACTCTATACCAATGCTAGGAAAGTAAGACTAACTATAGTAGTGTTAGGGAATAAATCATAGGTAGGAGGTAAGTTAGTTACAAGTGGAGTTATAGTAATGAAAGCATGAGCAATAGGGATAGTAATTTATGAAACATGTTCAAAGAATTAACTAGCAAAGCTAGTGATATTAATATGCTACAAACTAGGGCTAGGCAAGTGGGTTGTGTGCTAATAATAAATGCTTGAAGGTAATGAAGCATGAGAATCTACATCCTCTTCATCATCAAAGATGTTGATACCTCCACCTTCACTATGTTAGTCATGAAGTTGAAAGCCCTCATTAGAATTAATGTTAGAATGATCCACAAGAAAGTTCATCATAACCTATGTTTTTTGCAATCTAGCATTAGTATCTACTAGAATTTTATCCTTGATAGCAAGATACTCTACCAATGCATTTAATTCATACTTGTTCAACTTCATAGGTTGATTAAAGTTTGGAAGAAAAGGCTCAAAGTTGTTGAAAACTTCATAGGCAATCATCCTTTGCAACTTATTCTTAAGGAATGCAATACTAATTTCTCATTTAGCACATGTAATCTTGTACTTATGCTTGCTCATAGGTGTCATAGCTACTTGAGCTCTCTCCATCTTCACCAACTTACAAACCCAAGCACTATGAGCTGAGTTGGATCCTTGTCTTAACATGGTGTCAATGAGTGTCCCCACATACACTTAGAAGAAAACAAGATCAAGTGACAATGGGAAAAATAAACTAAGTAAAAGTAACAAGTATAAGAAGAAAAAAAATCTAAGTATTGTAAAGCACCTATAGGATTCTAGCTAAAGGTTCTTGACACTAGATAATCTATTGATCCTCATTCTAGTGTTAGAAATGTTACTCCAAAATTATTCTTCCTAATTTCACAAGGATACCTCCACAAATCAAGTGTTCAGAACATAACTTATGGCTACAAAAAGTCTTTGACTTGATATAACCATCACTAAGTTAATGATAATGACATGAATATCCAATCAAATGTAGACTTAGCCTACCATACATGAACCAATAATGTTAGGATAATGACAAGAACATTATGTAAAAATGTTAAAATTTGTCTAAGTATTTATTAATGAAAAATAAAATAACTATGAAAAAGACTATTAGTGATAAAATAACAAGTGTAAAATGTCCATAAAATAACATAAAATATTAAAATATAAGATCTATAATATAAGGGAAGGATCTTAGTTCCCTTTCCCAAAAAAGAAAAATTTCTTGTTGAAAAAATCAATGTTTACCTTTTAAGGAAGGCCAAACTATAAGATTTGGAGTAAAAACATAAGTGAGATAAAACTAATAATAAAAACATAATTTATGAGTGAAATGTAGGTTTTGGGAGTGAAATTAAACCTTTGAAGTATAGATGTATGAATGGAAAAATTTTAGATATTATCAAAATCAATTCATGGCTAAAATGGAGTTGTTTTGGCTAAGTGTCTTGGGACTAACATTGAAGTAGAAAAAATTGTAACTCTAGAGACTAATGCTAATGTTTAAAAAATTATAACTTTGGTGCTAACACTGAGCTAAAAAATTCTAACTCTAGTACCAACATTAAGCTAAAAAATACTAAATCTTGAACCTAATGTAGAAATAAAAAACTCTAAGTCTAGAAGCTAATACTAATGCTAAAAAATTCTAAGTCTAGAAGATGACACTAATGCTAAAAAAATCCTAAGTCTAGAAGATGACACTAATGTTGAAAAATTTTGAGTCTAAAGTATTAATACAAATGCTATTTGACTAACACTAATACTACATCAATGCTAGTGCTAAAGTCAAGAGGAGTTGTGTTAGCCATGGAGCATGTAGAAGATGCTAGGTGGTTTGTTGCATGTGCTCTTGATCTCTTGAAATCTCAAAAAAGTGCTCTAGATCTTAAGAAAATGATCCTAAATTTGTGATTTCATCCCATATTTATAGGCTTAGGATTTTTAAATTTCATCCTAGATTTGAGTTAAGTTAAGTTAACTTGAAGTTTGTTTTTGAAAACTAAATTTAAAGTCTAGATTGATGACACTAAAAAAAACTCTAGCTCTAGGGCTAACACTAAGCTAAAAAAAATTAACTTTGGTTATGACATTGATGCTAATGCTAGGGATGTTAGCATTAGCATTAGCTAGGAGATAGACAAAATTTTAATATCTTTCCAAGTTTTAATTTCAAGCATCTAACATGTCTAAACTAATGTCAAAATATGATGTAATTATGCTTATAGGATCCCAAGGATCTTGTAGACTTAAGAATTGCTACCAAATGCTAAACTTGATGATCTTGGAATGATGCTGATGTAGGGAAGTTAGTGCTAATGCCACCTACCATACTTGGAGAAATTTTCTAGTATCCCTAGGTGATACTTAGAAAAAATTTCTAGCATCCTTGGGTCACACTTAAAAAGAAATTTTCAACATCACCTTGGTAACACTTAAAAAACTTTTCCAACATTACCTTGGTAACACTTAAAAAACTTTTCATCTTCTATCTCCCAAAGATTATTAAAACTACACAAATTAATACTTATCATCTTAAGGATAACTAGGGGCCATCACTAGGAGCCTGTAAAATCCTGAAATGCTATTGGAAATACTGTTTTTAAGCATATTAATATAGGTGACGCTAACGCTAGCTTTGGTATCACTTAGGATCACTTAGGCCAAAACACCTTGATTTGGGCTCCAAATGTTGTCAAACATACTTAAATTGATCTTCATTATTTTTGGGATGATTAGGGGTCATCAATAGAAATATGTAGAAGCTTGAGATGCTACCAAAAGATAGTTGTTTTAAGGGTATTTCTATAGATGATGTTAATGCTAGCTTCAGCATCACTAAGCATCACATAGTCAAAAAACCCTTACTTTGGGCCTTCAAATGTTGCAAAAAGAACTCAAAATAATGCCTATCATTTTATGGATGGTTAAGGATCATCATTGTAGATTTATACAAGCCTAAGATGCTATTAAAGCTAGTGTTTTTTAGGAAGTTTTGTAGGTAGGTAACACTAACACTAGCTTCAACATTACTCAACAAAAAACACCTTAGGTTGGGCTTCCAAATGCTATCAAAAGTACACAAACTAATGTTCATCCTTTTCAAATGGTTGGGAGAAATTTTTGGGGACTTGTAAAAGCCTAAAATTCTATAAGATATAGTGTTTTTAAGGAAGTTTTTATATGTGACACTAATGCTGACACTGGCATCAATGTCAACATTACCCAGAGTTAGAAAAATTTTGATCTTAGGGTTTAACGACTTAAATACAAGAATTTGAAGCCTGTGATGTTATAGGTGCCTTAGATGAGACATTTGAGTTCTTGCAAAGTTAAATTTAAGGCTAAAATGCTATTTTGGTACAAGTCACATGGATAAGATGGTCTATGACTATAGCTACGATGGTGTTAGTGGTTCAGAAGGAATGATGAAGTGGAATTCGTGTTACCTCCAATACTTGGAAAACTTTTAATTCCTAAAATTCTCCAAGATCACCAAAGATAGAGTGAATAAGCTACATAATGAGCTAGAATGGTCCTTAGAGTTCTTCAGAATCTTGAAATATTCCTTGTAAAGCTATCTTTGGAAATTTTAATGCTCAAGTTTGTGTGGAACAATGTCAAAAACACACTTATTCTTAATTCATGGTAAACAAAAAAGTGAATGTAATAATATGAAGATTAGAAGTAGAGAATACAAATCTTTTGATGGAGAAGATGCATGTAATAAGATAACAGTCAACCATTAAAATCATCATTTGAAAAAATAAGGTTCTAAATTACAAGATTAAAAACTATTACAATGAATAGGTTAGCTTACAAAATAAAATCAATGAAAATAAAATTCAACTTATCAAAGCCAAGATGAATGAAGCTCTCCAAAAACTCTAAGTTGATGCATGGAAGCCCATCTTTAATAAATTAAATGCATATAATAAAGCTAAGATCTGCATGAAGGAGATTCAAATTAAAGATATAATTGAGTACATTGAATTAGCAAATCTTACAATACTCACTTCTAGAAGGCTAAGGTCCAAGTTAAAGAAGTAGGTGACTAACTTGTACTTATTATATGAAAATAAGTTCAAGCTTCACAAAGAATCAAAACAGAAGTTGGAAATAGCCAATGTAAAGCTTGAGGTTCTCAAGACAAAAAATAAAGATCAACAAATTGACATAGAGAACCTAGCCAAATAAATGAGTGACTACCAAGAGCTCAATAACATTATGAATGTGTTCAACATCAAACCTAAATAATTTGCTACCTAGTTTTTCAATGCCAAAGAAATGCTTCTTATTTTACATTATCCATGAGATGTATCAATAACTGCAACTAGGCAAAGTAGCATAGATAATTAATGATTCCAAGAAAAGAGAGAAAAATATGAAACTCCTCATAAATTCATTTCAACTGAAGGCAATAGTAGCTAAGCAACCACAACCCACACCAAGGCATGAGGAGCCACCACAAGAGCCATAGAAGCCATTACTATCTAGTACCACTTAAGGCATATGTCTGGTTCCATTTTTTGTACATATTAATTTTTATAATGTGTTCAACTTTTATCAAGTCAATTTGTATACACTTGAATAACTCTTGTAATGCAACACTTGAATCAATTAGTCAGTTAATCAGTCTGATTGTTTTCACAATTTTGTAAACAAACTTGATTCTAATTTTGCTAACTTAAGCATGATTTTTTAGTCAATTAGTCATGTGGGTATGATGAACATTAATTCAAGGGACCATGTCAACACATTAGCATCAGCATATGCCCTACTAAGCTCATAGATTTCTATATAAGTGCATGTATTTATCACAGTTATGTTATTATTTTCATCATTCCCATAGCTAGACTCTATCAATTTGTTTTCGTAGAAGTTATAATTTATTCCCGAGTGCCTACTATTATACCTAATTTGGCTATTTTCTACATAAGTCAAGGCTTTGGGTTTATTCTATGGCTTTTTAGCTCAAAGCCATCCTCAGTAATTTAGATTTGATGGCTCGCATCATTCACAGTGTTATTTCTTATTCTCATCTTCAACATTCATTAAAAAAATAGTATCTCATGTCATTTGCAACATCGTTGTGGATTTTTTCCTTCAACCTTCAATTTGACATTTTTTTTCATCTCCCATGTTGATTCTGACTTCAACTTCTTTAACAATTTGTTCCCAACATACAACATCATTTTACTCTTTGATGTCTAGTGTTAATCCTACTTTTAACATCTAACATCATTTTTTTACATTAGCAGTATTTTTAACATCTATTACAACTATAGATTATTTATCCTATCCATAATCCTCTAGAAGATTTTGTAGGTCCTAATGTTTCATTTCACCATATTCTATGAGACATTTATGACCTATAAATATGGTAAGATCCCTAAATAGAAGGGGTCAGTTGGTTGGAAAATTCTGGAAGAAAAAGCTCTCTACAAAATAGTAATTTTATTTTCAAATACTTCCTTGATAATATCAGAAACCTCCATGTGATACTTAACTCCTTAGAGTTTCTAATTTTCCTCCCTTCTATTGATACATTGTATTTTCTTCATGCTATCCTCCTAGCACATAGAGAATTCCCTTAGATCTAGATTAATGCATAAATCCGATTCAATCCCCTGCTACTACATCATGCTAGTTTTATAATTTGTAACAACTCTATCTAATCTACATCAGGTGCATGTGTTAGAGAGAGAAAACAAAATAACATAGCTCCTCATTAGTCATCTTTGATCCTTGATTTTATCTCATAAGATTGCTACTGCATTCCACTAGGTTCCTTTCTTTGGATATTCTACTTTTTCTTTATTTTAGATTTTTCTTTTCTCCAACTTGTAATTAATGTTGTATCAAATCTATTTTTTCATTCTCTTATCCTAATAATATAATTTTTAATAGATTTATTTTGCTATGTCTCTGTCTATTTTAGCCACATATACTTTGTATATTTCATAAATGTTATTCTATGCAATGCTTTCTTTTAGATTGCATCATGCATGTATTTTTTTGTTTTCTAAATATCTAATTCACTTTACTAACTATTCCATGCACTTGTTATTTACTTTTTATTTTCCTTGTGTTTGGTAAAAGCATTACCTCTAATTGTTAGATTTTCTAACAATTTGCAAGTCCCCTTTTGATTTAAAGAATTATTTTGTTAGACCATTTGGTGACTGTAAAAATCTTAGCTTATTTTTACATAGGGTTGTTTTAAATCTTAGAGTCACGATGATTCTTACTACAACATTTTCTTGGCACTACAGGAAGGACCTCTAACAAATTAATGTTATTTCTAATATTTTCTCTTTATCATACTTTTTCTAAGTCCTAACAACATGTCACATAAAAACATTAATGTCACATCATTTCTCCTATGACTTTTACATTTTTCCTGAATAGATATTCTCACTTTCTATTTCACATTTAAACCTTTTTACAAATAAAACTAAATCTTTGGTAATAGCCCTATGAAGCCATAGTTATTGTTATCATACCTTTATAGCTATGGCATCATCTTCTAATTCAAATTTCTTTAAGCTTCAAAGGCCTAGAAATCTAAGGAAAAATCAAGTCTTCTCACAAGGATTAAGCCTAAGGGACTATACGATAGCCTATGCCAAACAAAAGCTATGCTACTTACTCATACCAAACATGTTCAAGCTCATGGTAGAATATGAGCATGCCAATGATCTTCCTACTTACCTCCATAATCCAAATTATTCAATTAAAATGGATCATGAAGAAGCCAAGGAAATTGGACAATTCATCATGGAATAAAAAAATTCAGAAAATGATACACTTATAGATTGAATAAGCTAGGATGAAAACTATCTTGGATCGACCTCTTGGTCCTCACATTACTATCAAAAGAAAAAGGAAAAACATAACCTATGAGTGAAATGTCCAGTTAATAGATGAAGATAAAGAATAATCAGTTGAAGAGCTTGATAAGACTAATCCTCTATTACATCATATAAATAACATTAATATCATAGCTACTTAGAGTTTTTCACCTAGATTTATCTTACCCAACACAAGGTCATCCAGTCTTCCCTTGAGCTCTATTCCTCTATCCTATTGTTTGTTTCCTCTTAAGAATGTTAGCAACCTTTATTCTTTCCTCTAATTCTCAAATCCACTTTTTTAGATCCACATACTCTATTCCTTAATCCTAGCCTACCATACCTCCATTTCTATCCATTCAATTACCTATTTTTGTGGATAAGGTTCATTCCAATATTTAAATCACCTTCCAACACCAAATCCAGATTCTATGAAAAGACAATTTATATGGTAAAAAAAACAAGAAAATTATCTATCTTCAATTATTCAAATAGAAGAATAAAATATGATTCCACAACCCACAAAACATTCAAATCTTTCTAATCACTCAAATGATACTAGAGAGCATAAGACTCTACAACCACACAATGGTTGTTCTCAATGTAATACACAGCTAATGGAGAATCTCTTCTATATCCTAGAACTGAGATACCAATACATAAGTAAGACTAGAACATATAGGTTAATACACACAAAATTGACCTTAGAGTTGCAACCTTTATGCACTCACTCAATATGCTCTCTCACATTCTTACCCAAGCTCACACATAAACTTACATAAATTCTCATCTCCATATCTTCACAGTACAAGCATGAAACACTAACATATTTATTAAGAAAATAATATAAAAACATAAGAAAACCTTCTACAAGCCCAACTTAGAGTTATCACATTATTTTTATCTTTTTCCATCTTTCTTGGTTTCTTTCCAACTTGGAAGGATCAATTTTGAAAGTTTCTCTGGCATTATAGATCATCTCTAGCCTCCTTAAGTCATCTTCAGTGAAAATACAACTTTCAAGAAAGATTTCTTCTATAAGTGGGAGACATTTATTTCATGGGTGATACATCTCCTCCTAGATAAGATGTCTTATCATGAGATGTCTTCTCTCTATAAAGATGTCTCCAATACTTTTGAGACATCTCCTTTGAAGACTTAGCTCAAGGCAAAGATATCTCTTACATGTCCTAGAACTCTCCTATACAATCTTAGCTCCTAGATGAGATGTCTTCTTGACCCCCAAGACATCTCCATAGATCCAAAAGCCTACAAAACACACACATAGGGAAGAAAAATCGATTCAAAAGAGGTATCTCTACACCAGATTTTCCAACCTTCAAAAAGTGAACTCATGTGAACAATGGAGTAGGCATTGAAGTGATCCCCCACTCATAAAGTTTCATATCATGGATCCGTATGGCATCATCCATAGATTGAAACTTCCAATGAATTAAGTACTCATTCCTCTTTACTTTCCAAGTACTAGAAGCTTTCCACTACTTAAGTACAATAGCCTTCCTCACCATTGAGGGCTTGGACTGAATAATAGCCCCCTTCAACTCATCAATGCTACCCTATATGGTATCTTCATCAACTGATCCATGATAGTATATAAGATCTAAAACATTAAATACAAAAGACACACTAACATCATTTGGTAAATCAATCTTTAAAAAATTATCATTAGTCTTGGTCTTAATTTTGAAAGGCCTCATCTTGTTTGTAACGACTGGAAAATCTGGTGTTGGAAGAACCAAAAATTCCAAAGAAAAATAGTTTACCTCATTGATCCATGGGCCTCAAAAAGCACCTATGAGCACCTCAAATAATATTTTCAATCACTTGAGGACTTGGAGGGTCTATTATCAGATGCTATGAAAATAAGTGAAAATGTACACACAGGTGTTTCAAATGTTAAATCTGAAAATAGAAAGATGCAAAAAATGATATGATAAAATAAAGAAACTATAACTTTGTATTAAATGTTGTGAAAGAAAAATTCAAAAAATATAGATTGTGGGCTATGAAAGCTTGAGAATACAAAAATATCTTTCAAAACGGATGCAGACGTCAAGGTGTATTTTGCCACTAGATCTACACTTGTCTTTCTTCACTTGATCTGCTACTGAACATCACTTGCCACTAATTCTCTCTACTCTAGATGTTTTGCACTAGATGAAAATGGTCATTGACTCTTGGATGTCTACACTACTCTGAAAGTCTCAACTTTTACCAAATGCAAATCGATCCAAAAGTCCTTTAAAAGATGCAAACTTTGGCTTAACTAGGCTATGAATGTCCTGATTTCTTATTGGTTACTTCTACCATGATTTATGAAAAGTTTTGCAACATTTTTTCATCTTGTGATTGTCAAAATCTACAACATATGATATACCAACATTTATGGCTTTCTGGGCATGGAATACTAATGTATTTGGCACTTTCACCACTCAAAAAGTGTAACATATTAACCACCAATGTTTTAAACTTTTCTTGACAAATTTGATGATACCTTTGGGCTATTTTCATGGACCAAACTCCAACATATATACCACCAACATTTTTAGGTTTTACTGCCAAATTTTATGACATATTTGAACTATTTTCATGGCCCAAACTCCAATGTGTATGCCACCAAAATTTTTGGGTTTTCTGTTAAATTTTGGCAATGTATTTAAATTTTAGGCTTCACAAGTTGGCTTAAATGGAATTCCAACATTGTGGGTTGTAAATTCCATTACTATACATGAAGAAATGTTTAAAATTCTACAAGAATAAGGTCATAGGATATTACACATCAAATTACAATGTAAATTCTTGGTTTTGAGCCTTTTTATACAAAATGTAAAATTTCTTTGAGGTGTTTCATTCTTGGCTTTCAATTTTAAGAAGTTGATACCCCTTAACCATTTATTCTTCAAGTGCAACCAAACCACATCATTCAAAGGATTCCATGCAACTTCACAGCATGTTGGAAAAATAAATTTGTGACATCAGAAGCATCCCTCACCTTCTTGCACAGAATGAAGTATGCCATCCTAGAGAACCTATCCATAACAACAAAATTTACATCATTTTCACATTTGGTTTTTGAAATACCATTCATAAAATCCATAGACACACATTCCTATGAACCCTTGGGAATTGGCAAAGGCATATAGTGTCCATCTACTCCTTTACCTTCTTTCAACTTCTAACAAGTCAAATACTCTTTCACAAATTTTGAAACTTCAATTGTCATACTAGGCCAAAAATAGTACCTACTAATAAGTTCCAATGTTTTATCCCTACTCATGTAACCTTCCATACCACTACAATGTTTTTCAAAAAAATTATTTTTCCTAAAATCACAATTAGAAATACATAACTTTTCATTCTTAAATAACAATGCATCTTGAATATGATAGTCCTTACACCAGTCTATCCTACTCAACAATGCCTCTTTGAGGCTACTCCAAGCCTACTTAAAATCATCATCATGCTTGTCCAAAAAAGAAAAATCATCCATACCTTCTATAAGAGGTACACTAAAATTCATCACATGCACCCTAGGCAATGCATTAGCCACTACATTGGCTTTTCCACTTTTTTGCTTCAACACAAAATTAAACTTCTATAACTATGCAATCCACTTCATGTGCTTTGCACTCAACTACTTTTGAGAGTTTAGAAATTGAATTTCTTTATGATCTATTAGCAAAGTGGACTTTCTGGACAACAAGTAATGTCTCCAATGCTTATTTCTTGAAGAATAGTATATAACTCCTTCTCATATACGCTATATTTTTACCTGACTCATTCAAGTTTTTAGAAAAGAAAGCAATAGGCCTACCTTCTTATGAAAGTCTCCCACCAATGAAAAGTCCACTTGCATTCACCTCTACTTGAAAAAGCTTTTGAAAATTTAGAATTGTAAGCACTAGTTCACTAGTAATTTTTTCTTTCAACAAGTCAAGCTCCCTTGGGTTTTGTTATTTCACTTGAAATCTTTATTCTTCTTTAACCAAGCAAACATAGGCCATGAAATATGATGACTGGCAAGGTACCCCTACACTCAACCATACGAATACGAGCGTAGCACGTGCGATCTGGTCGAACTCCACAGACTAAGTGCCTACACGCCTTATGGAAAACTTAAGGTTAATCATTCGTTGTCTTCCCAAAATTACTTGTAGTTGTCACGGTTGTATGGTTAAGTAAGTCTAAGGTATATGATGTTTATGTCTTTTCGGTTTTATCTCCTATGTTGATAAGGTGAAGGGTGAAGAGACCAATTACTAACTTTAACTAACTATCTAAGTCTTAATTAACCTAGTGTCAGCATCCGTTCCCACTTACCGTTCATACCTTGAACCAATGCAACCTTGGTTACCAAATGCTAATCATTTCTAGGATCACCAAGCGTAACGCATGTGCTCGAAGCGGTTGTACTGAGGCACTTAACTAGGAGAGAAGGGTTGAGAGAGATTTAATAACTAATAAAGCGATTAAATGGTAAAAAATAAATAACATTAAATAAAATCCTATTTAGCCTATTCCATGCACTGCAAGATTTATCCAAGAAGTTCGTCTTTATTACAGTACACAAACATGTGTTCAGGTACAATATTTGCTCGAATAAAGATTCATTCACTTTGGAGCTCCTACTATGGGCAGATGGAAAATATTCTATCTCTAGAGAGGTAAAACTACCAGAGTTTTACTAAGGTTCTAGATCTAGATGAGAAACAAAGGAAGAGCTTCCTCTTATTTATAGACTTGGCAGCACACTGCGATATCACATATATCGCAGGGGACGACGCGATATTGCGTGGGATGCGATATCACGGCCCATGCGATATCACGTATCGTGTCCCATCAGAATATCACTAAAATTTTTTATGAATCATATATGAAAACCTACAAAACCAAGGAATGATCTTACCTCCCCAACATTTTTATAAGTTGGCCAATCCCTAATAGCCTTCACCTTGGTAGCTTTCATCTAAATCTAGTTTTTAGAAACCAGATGCCTAAAATATATGATTTTCCTCTTGAAAAAATAACTTTTCTTCGCATTGATCACCAACTCTACTTCCTGCAAATTAATATATACCATCCACAAGTGATCCATGTGGTCTTCTTTATTAGAGTTATACACCAAAACATCATCAAGAAAGACCATACAGTACTTACCAATTAATTCCTTCAATACATCATGCATCAATCTCATGAACATAAAAAGTGCAATTTTGAGTTAAATGACATTACCAAACACTTAAATTATCCATTAAGTGTCTTAAAAGCTATCTTTCATTCATTACGAATCCTGATTCTAATTTGATGGTATCCACTCTTCAAATCAATTTTACTAAAAATATTTTCATTATTAATGACATCAAGGATATCATCCATCCTTGGAATAGAAAACTAGTACTTCACTATTATCCTATTCACTACACTAAAATCAATCCACATCCTCCATTCATTGATATCCTTCTTTGGCATTAGTACTATGGGAACTACACAAGGTGAAATGAATTCCCTTACGAAACCATTTGCAAGCAACTCATCTATTTTTCTATGCAATTTAGCCATCTAATTTGGTGCCATATGGTAAGCCCTCTCATTTGGAATGGTAGCACTAGGAATAAAATCAAGCTGATGATGTAAATTTCTCATTGGTGACAATTCATCCAAATTTCCATTGAATACCTTGGAAAATTTCTCCTTCAAGCCTAGCACACTTATAGGAAGTTTAACCTACACATCATCATGGTTATAAGTAACTATTATCATGATAACAAAACCAAAACCTATTTCATCATGTTCCTTAATGTATTTCCTCTCTCCTAGAAGTATTAAGGAAGCATTAAGTGAGCTTTGCTACCTCACTTATTCAACTATCATTGAAATTAACTCATGATGCCCATTAGATCTAGCTACACTACATACATTTCTTGCCCCCATTAAACTAAGCACCATTGTTAAATTTCCAAGGGCTACCAAGAATTACATCAACATAATCTATTAGAATCACATCACACTCCATAACATCATAAAAACCTTCAATTTTAAATCTTAAAGTATATTGTTCACTTACATCTTGGGAAAAAATCTCTAAACAACCAATGCACTTTATAAGGTCTAAGATGACAATTAGTTACCAAACCCAATCTAAAAACCATCCTAGAAGAAATAACATTTTCTTGAGCTCCTTCATCACTTAAAACATGAATTTATTTTCCATTAATAAACAACTATCCCCAATCTGAAATAGCAATTTTCTATCAATATGATCTCATTTATTCACATTCTTCATGAATGCACAAGAATTTAATTTAAAAATTTCCTTAATTTTTAGAGCATTAGGATTACCTCTCAGAATAGCTTGGCTTGATGTCTCTTCTACCTTCATGGTTTGTTCATCTTTACCCTTGACTACCTTGTAAAGTGGACATTTCCATTACTTATGTCCCCATTTCCCACACTTGAAGCACTAAATCTTGGATGAGCTACTATCTTAACCCTTGTCTTCCTTGTCTTGATCCTTCTTGGCTTTATCCTTCTCATCATCCCTTTCAATCTTCTTGTCATAGCTACCATATTTATCTTTAGATTAGGATTCCTTCTTAGATTTGGATACCTTCTTCCTTTCTCTAGAAGTTGTTTTGCTTTTATTTTTGAATCCACTTAATTTTTTTTCATCCTTGAGTGCTAAATCATAAGCCTCATTAAGGGTTTTTGGCTCATAAAAATATAACTCTTGTTAATATGTCATTTTAAGACCTCCTAAAAAGATTGAAACATGTTCATATTCCTCCAAATTTACCTTAGCTTCATGGAATAGATAACAAAATTTGATGTAGAATTCATTGACATCCTTATTACCTTGCCTTAAAAATTTCAACTTGATAATGGTCTCTTTCCTTTGACAAGACTATTCACATTTTATTTTCAACCTGTATTTCATCAAATTCCAATCTCTAATCTATTGGCTATTTTTTCTTTCATAACCTTGAGACTTCTTTTTCCGCCAAATAGAAGTCATGCCATCTAACCTAGATTCAGCAATAGGTACCCTTAAGTTATCTAGCACTTATTCCAACTCAAAGTGCTTCTTAAGTATCTTCAACCAAATTGAAACAGTAGTGGTGCTCTCTACATCATTGAAAGTTTTCAACTCATTGTACGGAAGTTTAGTAGCATTACAAAATGGTCTAACAAGCCTTGCTTCATCCTCCTCATCAAGCTTACCCAAAGAAGAAGTAATTACCACTATTTGAGCCCTTGAAATTATCATCTAAGGAATAGAATTCCCTCCCATTGGAATCTGTGATTGATGGGTTCCTACACTTCCATAACTAGATTTTCTTTCCTCATCATCTACTTCATCTTCACCTAGTTGTGAAACTTCTTCATCTAATCATGCATGATAATCACCTCTACATGTTTGGATATGGCTAGGACCAACATTTCTATCTACCTTTACACTAATTTCATCTACACAACCAATATCTAAAAGATAGACATCATGCTCTTTATGTCTCTATTCAGGGATTACACTTGTTTCTTCTTAGTTATCATCTAAGATTAACAAAATCCTCAACCAAATCCAAGCAACAATCAAAACAAATATTTGATACCAATAATGCTAGAGTAAATTCACTCCAATATTAAAATCACCTTCTAGCACCAAATCCAAATATTATGAAAAGATGATTTATTTGCTAAAAAAATAAAACTAGCTATCTTTACTTATTCAAAGAGAATATTACAATAGGATTTCACAACCCAAAAAACAACCAAACCTCTCTAATCACTCAAACCATACTACAGAGCATGAGGCTCTACAACCATACAATGGTTGTTCTTAATGCAAGACACAACCAATAAAGAATCTCTTCCATAGTTCAAAACGTGTATCTCAATACACAAGCAAGGCTAGAACACATAGGTCAATACACAACACAATTGACCTTGGAAATGCAACCTCTATGCACTTACTCAATTTTCTCTCTTACACTCTTGTCCAAGCTTACACATGAACTTACATGAATTCTCATCTTTGTATCTTCATGGTACAAACATGAAACACCAACATATTTATTAAGAAAATAAGATAAAAACCTAAGAAAATATTTCACAATATTAACTTGAAGTTTCCAAACTATTTCTATCTTTTTCCACCTTCTTGTAGCTATTTTCCAACTTGGAATGATTGATTTGGAAAGTTTTCCTAGTCGTATGGGTCATCTCTAACCTTCTTGGGTCATCTCCAATGAAAATACAACTTTCAAGAGAGATATCTTCTATAAGTGAAAAATGTCTCTTTCATGAGTGAGACATCTCCTCCTAGCTAAGACATCTTCTCATTAGACATCTTCTCTATTTGGAAGATATCTCCTCTCTGGAAAGACATCTCCAACACTTTTAAGATGTTAATTGTGAAGACTCAATTCATTGTAGAGATATCTCCTACATGTCCTAGATGTCTCCTATGTAATCCTAGCTCCTGAGCAAGACATCTTCATAGAGCCCAAAACCTACAAAACACACACGTAGGAAAGAACAAGGGAATCAAAAGAGATGTTCCTACATCATTTTGCTACTCCACCACTATTTAGCATTCTCCAATCTATCAATGCATCAGCTTTTCCTTTATTCCTATCTAATTATATTTTATTAGGAATACCTACTTTCATTACATTAAGATCTATTTCATACATACATCCTCCTTTGACATCATCACCTACCATTGTAGCTCAACCTATTGCTCACTTTCCTAAAACAAATTTGTCGTTGTTAGCATTGCCTAATGATGTTATGCTGTAGATCCAAGGTAATGAAGATAAAGTAACTAAGGAATTGATCATGCAAGAAACTTATTCTATTTCCTTGGATCAAATCCTAAGTCATCCTATAAGCTCTGTTATTTCCTTATTAGTTTTTCCTAAGGAAGTTTCACTACCATCCTTTACAAAGTACAACAGTGAACTAGAAGATCCTATGAATCATGTGGTTACATTTAGAAATGAATGCATACTTATTACCTCTTATCCTCATATTTTGTTGAGATGTTTCTCTAATTCTCTTTTTGGAAGAGCTTTGGAATGGAATAAATCCTTGCCTCATGATTCTATGACCTCTCTAAAATAACTATTGTTAGCTTTCATTAAACACATCAAGTTGAATATCCCTAAAAGAACTAGTGTCATGTCCTTCATAGCTATCAAGAAAGCTCCAAATAAGTCCATCAACAATTTCATTTCTTGATGGATAACGACATCAACTAAATTACCATATCATTTTCTGGAATGCCACTTACAAGACATTTTTTAAGCTGCAATGATTCACTACATGTAGAAGAGGGTGACTTATTTAAGGCCTCATTCTTTAAATAATATTTTCTTGGCTACCAGATGCATTAAAGAAGCTATCATTCAATGCAATGACTAAGTCTTATCAATCAATAACAACTCTAACAATGTTGTGAAACAAGAGAAGGAACAATAAACTTATTAAATGAAAAGATATTCCCTCAACTACTTCTTCAACTCAACAACACAGACCTCAAAGACATAGATATCAGTATACTAAGATACCCATGAGGTAATTTCTGCTTCTTAATAATCTTCTTAGGAATGGTCATCTTATGAGGAAGCAAGTTTATGATCAAGAAATAGCATGTTACTATTTCATTCAACTCAAATCAATGAATCCTTCTCAGAGACAAGAAAGTAATCTTGAGATGCCTAAGTGGTATGCTTACCAGAAGTACTACTATTATCATGAGACTACTAGTCATGACACAAATAACTATAGGAATCTAAAGGATGACATTCAAGATCTCATAGATAAGGATCCATTATGCATCTAAATAATTAACAACTAGAGGTATTTCAAAATTCTTTAGGAGTTGAAAACACTATTTTAGCTTTTAAGCCATAACACAAAGCTTGCAACCCCTTACCTAGGAAGCCTTATGTCATTTGTTGATTTAACTATATTCATTATCAATAGTCTCTATCACAACCTTAAAAGCCTTATGTCATTTTTAGCAATTAAAAAATTTAGTTGCTGGAAAATAGAAAATCCCAGTGTAACAGCTTTAGTCCTGAATCTACAAGACCTCCAAAAAAATGGAATTCAAGGTGCCCTAGATGATCTAGCAAATCACCCAGGGACTTAGACGGGGCAAATAAGGTAATAAAAATGCATGATTACAAATCTGAAAATGTAAATGTACTATAAATAAATAACAAATTTAATTCATACACAAACTAAAACTATGAACTTTATTTTACCAAAAATAAAGATAGTTCAAAGATTGTGTACAAAAATGTGCCTAGGGGTAGTAGGGGATTCACTTCGATGGGGGCTTGAAATCCATTGCTCCATGATCCGAATGCTCCATAACTTCCAATGCTTTTAAGCCTCTGTTGCTCCTTACACTAGATCTACAAGGGGGATGTTACAAGGGGGAGGGGGTGTTGCAAAGGAAGTTGCAAAGGGATGACAAGAGGAGTAACAATTACTATGGGAGGTAGCAATTTCCCCAAGAGGGGGTTCCACAATGGGAATTCAAGAGGCTTTGTGTGTATTCAAAGCTCTTGAATGCAAAACTTCTTGCCAAAAATGCCAAAGTGTGTGAGTGCAAACAAGGTGGAACCTTGAAATGGTGTTAAGGTTTGGTTTTTATAGGGTTTTGACCTTAATTTTTGCTGCAAATTGGCTATAATTTGGTTGCAAATTGGATACAAATTTTGGCTACATTTCAAGTGGAGTAGGTGCCAAATTTTGGGGGTTTACCATATATAGTAACTATCATACCCCCATGGCCATTCCATTTACTAAAAATAGTAACAAAAGGATGACATCCATGTTGGATATAGATCTTATATGTGGGGCCTTTAACCTTCTATGTTGGAATTTTGGATCAACACTAGATTGCATGGAGTATTGATATCTAGTCTTTGTGGCTTCCACACTAAGGCGGGGAACCTCCCATGCTGAGGGGGAAAGCTTCCACACTAAGGGGGATGGGTTCCAAGTTGGGGTAGATATTCTATGCTAGGCATGTAGTCTCCACACTGAGCATGAAGTCTCCACACTAGGCATGTAGTCTCCACATTGGGCATGCAATCTCCAAGCTGTGAGTAAAGTTTCCATGCTGAAGGGGAAGCCCCCACCCCTCTACGTATGGGATAGGTGAGATTTACCTTCCTGTAAGTGTTTCTAGCATAGAAAAGTGTATACCCCATACAAAACCCATCAAATTGCCATTTTTTTCATTCCAAAAGGCATTTTTAACCCCCCCACCAACACACCCCACCCCCCTCCCAAGCCCAAGTATAGACACTATGTGACTTTTTTCACTTGGGAAATGAGGCCTTGACCACTTATGAGGCATTTTAAGCCCCAAAAGTATGAAATATGTGAGATTGCCCCTCATGGATTACAATCTTCATATTTATAATGAAATTTTACCTTGGTTTCATGGGATGAAGGCTACATGATGAAATTTGATTACACCATGCAAATTTGGTGGTGTTTCAATGGCCCTTCTTTGTTGATGTCTGGAGGATTGACCCAAGAGGCACCAACAAAGAGTACAAAACACCACTACTAATCCACCATTGATGTTCCCTCTTCATGCTTAACTTAATTATGTCAAACCATGCTGAAGAGTGCTTGTGATGATGGGATAAGGCTATCATGAGGGAATGGAAATGAGGTTATAAGGAAATGGTTGCAAAGGCTAACAATCCTTTCCAAGTGTTGACATCATGGCTATGACACTGCCATGTTGGTCCATCAATTGGTTTTGGTGCTTCATGTTTTGAGATATTGGTCACTTGGTAGATATGTTTAAGGATCCAACATCTTGCTCCAAAGTTTCTTTGGCCTCTAGGCTCCTCCCTTTTGCACGTTTGGAGTCATTAATTTGTTATTTTGGTCTTCATAGGTTATTCTAGCTTCTTGGGGACTTGCTTTTCCATGTTTTTTTTTTTTGTGGGGTGAAGCCTTCATTGGATTTCTTTGCCAAGGCTAGTTCAATTTGGTTTTCCCATTGACTGAGATGTATTGCATTCAACATTCTTGATGGTGGAGCATGATGAAGAAGATCTCACATGGCTATAATGCATGAGTGTTAGACATTGGTCAACATTATTGCTTAAGGTAAGGAAGGTTATATTTAGTCTACGAGATTAGGCTCAATGAGTGATGCTAGATAGAGGGTAATGATACAAGCACTCTTGACACAATAGGATAAACTCATTGAATCTTACACATCAAGGTCACATGGTGACTTGCTATCATGATGATCTGCACCCTTGTGATGGCCCCAAGCTTCATCTTGCAAACACAACTCGAAGAGTACAAGAAAACTAAGCAAACAAATTATGTTATAATATTACAATGCATGTAGGCCATGTAAAATGATGAAGAAAACCAAGCTTCCCAAGTCACCAATGTTGCTAGTTAAGGCCATGGCAGGCCATACTACCAATTTAAGGCCACAGTAGGCCATGGTGCCAGTTTAAAGTCTTAGTGGACCATGTTTCTAGCTTAAGGCCTTGGTAGGCCATGGTGCTAGTTTGAGGCCTTGACAAGCCATAGAAAGATGTCCCTCTATTGTAAAAAGATGTCATGCAAGCTTATTTATTGTAGGTCATCAAAGTTGTCAACATTAATCATTCATTGCAACCTATCAACAATGATAAACAATACTATAAGCAAGCACGTGACTATTAGAAATAATCAAGGCTATGTGATGGCTTCAATGTCACATAGAAAGGGCTTGATAAGGTCACAAGTAGGCTTAAGTTCTGGTGAGGAACTTGGTTTCATGTGTTTTCTCCTCACCATCTTGGGAATTTTGACTAAGGAACCCTTCGTGATGTTTCTAGTTTCAATGTTAATGATCATTAGGCTACATTAGGGTGTAATGGTTATATAGTGCAATGGTTTCAAGGCTCAATGTTTGAGTACATAAGGTCAACTTGGTTAGCGTCACAAGAGGAATTTATTAAGGCTTTGAGGCAAAATGATATACTTCTAGGTACTCATACTTTTAATCATGCATGTCAACCAAAAGCATATTAAGTGAAACCTTGGTAAAAGTGAATAAACAATGCCAAAATGCTATAAAATTATGCAAATCCATGCTATTCTAATGTAAACAAGGTCATCCAAGGTTATAAATAGAATAACAACAAGCAAACATAGTGTAATAAGGACCAAATAAAGGTTAAACAAAGGTAAGTATGAGCAATAAGGCTACAAATGGTCAACAACAATCACAATTTGCCAATTTCAGGCCATAGTGAGCCATGATGCTAGTTTAAGGCCATAGCAGGCCATGATCACATGGTGTCAAATGGTGGTTAGGGAAGGTCAAACCCACCATTTGATACCAATCAAATGGTAAACAAAGGTAAATAAGGCTATAATAAGGTAAATAAAGAAAATATAAGGCTACATAAAGACCACAAGAGGATCAACAAGGTCAATAATGCAACATAAGGCCAAAAATAAGTCAAAGCATCATGTTATAAGTCCAAATTAAGCAAAACATGCTACATACTGTGGAACTTGGCTAATATAGGTCAAAAGGGGTTAGATTTTGCTAGTTTTAGGCATTAGTGTACCATGGTTTGAGGCTACAAGACTATTAGGTAAGTTTGGGCATCAGTCAAGGCTGCTTCTAAGCTATTTCAACCTAGAAATCAAGAGTTCTAAGCATCGTTTTGAGGCCATTTGAGTCAGTTTTGGGTGTCAAACCATTTTGAAATGGCTTTTTCCACTTCTTCCACATTGAGCATAGCATCCCTAGTGTGGAAGAATGGGATGACACTTGTTTCATGATTTCAGGATAGTTTGGGAGCAGATCAACCAAGTATCTAGGCCCATAGGACTATATATCATGATTCTATAACCTTATGGTTGATTTTGATCACATTTGGAGGTCATTCAAGGGCATCTAATATTTCACCCCCTATTTCCATGCTAGGGAAGTTGCTCCAACATGGAAGAGAGGGCCCTAGCATGAAAGAACCATAAATCTTAGATCTAGACTAATTCTAACCTCAATTGATTATGCATGTGTGCTCCTAGGATTGCTAGGGTTGAGAGGTAGGGTCTAAGGTCAAAACTAGTCAGTTTGGAGGCTTGCCAGATGATTTTTTGGGCTTCCTCCCTTTCTTCCATGCTAACCAGCATAGAAGAGATGGCTCCCAACATGGAAGCACTAAGGGGCTATATTTTTTGTTATTTTTTTTATCATTTCTGGACATGCATGTGGGTATCCAAGGTTGATAGTGTTGATGCCTAGTGTTAAAACTTGGTCGTTTCAGGGGTTGTTAAGTGATTTTTTGGCTTCTCCCATTTCTTCCATACTAGGATTCCTATTCTCAACATGAAAATTAGGGAAGCCAACATTTTAGCTATCCATTGTCAATTTGGAAGAGTCTGAGAGTTCTAGGATGTATAAATAGGATTTTAGGGCACACATAAGGCTTTCTGGTGCCTCTTTAGGGTATCTAAGGGGTATTTTGGAGTTCACCCAAAGTTCCCCCCTACTTCTACACTGGCCAGCCTAGAAGAGGTGGTTCCTAGGATGGAAGCACCAATGGACTCTAGTTTTTTCTATTTCTTATCAGTTTTGGCTATACATGTGTGTCCACAGGGTTGTTGGTATTGATTGTCAATGCCTAGGGTCAAGAACTTGGTTCTTTGAGGGTTTTAAGATAATTTTTAGGCTTCCACCCCCAATCCACACTAGGGCTGGGATGCTTAGTATAGATGGGATCCTTCTTAGCATGGAGAATCCAAGGGGAGCAAGTTTGGGCTATTATAGGTAACTTATAGAAGTCTAGTGGCTTCTGAAAGGGTTAGGCTACTTCTGGAAGTCAAACTTCATGCAAACTTCGATAATTTTAGCTTCCCCCCTTCCAACCATGTTGAGACTAGAATGCTCAATGTGGATGAGATTCTCCCCAACTTGGAAGAACCTTATGAGGTTGATCTTTATTTATTTTTGGCATTCTAGTAGCTTCCAAAGAGGATACCAAGGTTCTAGTGTTAGTATAAAATAGTTTAACATTGTTTTCTTGCATCTAGGATTCCCCGCTAAACTTCTTAGCTCTATCCACCTAGTTTCCATGCTAGGAAGCATGGAAGAGGTCTCCCCTAGGATGAAAGAACTAAGGAAGTTATATCTAGGCCAATTCAACAACCAATCAACCATGCATGTCAACCCCTAGGGTTGCCAGTGCCAATGATCAATACTTGGTGCCAAGATTCACCAATTTTAAGGCTTCTAAGCACCTCATGCAATCAACCCCATTTTTCCACACTAGGCATGATGGGCTAAGCATGGATGAGAGGGGATGACATTTTTATACCATTTTTTACAACTTTTAACATTTTTGGAAGCTCAAGAGGGTTTTAGCAGTGTTCAAGGATTACCAAAGTGGGTTATTTGGCTATTTTAGGTTATGAATAAGGTTTTCTTACATATCCCCTGGGTTTCCATGCTGGAAAACATGGAGGCAAATTTCATCATAGTGGAACTAGATATGGGTGCAAAATCAACTTGTTCTAAGGTCAATCTAAGCTACCAAAGGCTATGACGGGGTACTAGGCTTTGAAGAATGACTACTAGGTAGTAGATTTAGGTAATTTTGGTCATCCCCCAACCATCTACACTATTAATGGGATTATCAATGTTGATGAGGCCTTCCCCAATGTGAAACCACTAATTCCCAAGGTTTCAACCACTTTTAACTAAGTTTGGTAAGGTGTCGAGGCTACCGGGGGTGCTTGGAGGGGTTTAGGGCTATGTGGGCCCACTTTGAGATTGAACTGGGGCTTGATGAGCACTAGAGGGCAAGTATAGATGTTATCCCCATCTTTCAACACTAGATCCAAACTGGATATGGTTGCCATAGCATGGATGCCTAAAGCAGCAAGCTTTGTTGAGGTTTTACCCCTTACCAGGGTCTAGGGTTCATGCATGTTAATGACAACTACAAAGAATGGAAAGGGGGATTAGGTTTTATGGTTGTGAATGATAGGAGGTATGAATTTATCATGGTTGGTGCTTGGAACCCATTCTAAGGCTTATTTGGCCACTAGCTTAAGGCCTTGGAAGGCCATAATATTGCCAATTTAATGTCATAGTGGGCCATAAGGTCATACCTACCTAGTAAGTATGGGCTATTGTTGAAATGGTATATAAGGAAAATATAAACCATGAAACATGATATAAGGTTGCAAAGGTAAATAAGCTTCTATTAGCAATAGAATGGATAACATACCTACAATGCATTTGTTGCTTGACCTTTGATAAACCAAATGGTTTGCTTTGCATAATCGCACTCTCATCATGCTACTTTTTTATAGTGGCAATTGATAAGCATCTTTGTTAATTACTTCTTGTTGTATAGTTGGCATTGTTTGCATCACTGTTGTTCTCATTGTTGTTGGCCCCAATCTAAGTGTTAAGTATTTCCTCTTGAAACTCCACCTTCAAACCTTTATCAATGTTGACATAGTTAACTAAGGGTAGCAATACATTGTCCCCATGGATCATAATCTCCCCACCCTCATATAGCAAGTGAATCTCCTTATGTATAGGAGACGAAACTTCCTGAACCTTCACCAACCATGGTCTCCTTAGAATCAAGTTGAACCTAAGTATCTCTTTGACTACTAAGAAGTTAGTAGATGTGGGAAATTGTTCACTAGCTATAAAATCCAAAGTAATGGAACCTTTCACTACTACTCATGAGCCATTAAATGACTTGAGTGTTGAGGTTGTGGTTGCTTGGATGTTCTTGGTTAGGCCCAACCTATCAATAATGGAGTATGGTACTACATTCATGGTCATCCCATCATCCACATGAACATAATGAACCTTGTATTTGCCAACATGTATGGTTACAAGGAGAGGAGCAAATAGCACCTCTTCATTTCAAGAGCCAACCTTCACTTCATTATCATGAAATTTGATCATGGGTTTATGTCAATTTTCCCTAACTGAAGCTTGCTCAATGACAAAGTGGGTTAACTCTCTGTTAGTAGGCATTTCTCTTCTTACAGGGATAGAAGTTAACACTTGAGCTAGTGCATCCCTATGAGCAAGAGAGGTCATGACCAGGTCATACAAGTTTGGTAGTGTTATTTTACTTAAGCAATCATTTAGCTTGATCCATGATTGCAAGGAAGCTCTTTCCTTTATCTTGTGACGTTTCGACCTTGGTGGTTCTAATCTCCTCCATTCTTCCTAGAGTTTGTAACTTAGGTTACAATGTATGTGCCTTGGCCTCCTTGTCCATGGGTATAGTTGCTCTTAGTATAGGTCTTCGTTGATTACCTTCAATGGGCTTATTTGTTAGTTTTGTGATAGGTTGCTTTCACCACTATTGTAATGATGATTTCTTGCTAACCTTTGAGTTATTGGCCACTATAGGTGGGCTTTGGTCATGGGTTGTTGTGGCCTTACTTGTTAAAGATGGAGGGACCCAAATAATGAATGGTTCCCTAGGATTTGGAGGGATTGGAAACTCATTGATTATGTTGTGATGTTGAAGCCACTAAAGTAGGGACACGTATGATGAAAGATTTCTTAGGGGTGGAGGTGGTGGTATCTATATGACAAATGACTCTCTAGGCTTTGTGCTTCGAGGTCATGGTGGTATTCTGGTAACAAATAGTTTTCTAGGGAGATTAGACCATTTGGTTTCAATGAACGAGGCCATAGTATAGGAGTTGTTGTTAGCACTTGGAGAGCTGGGTTCGTTTACTACCAACTCTCCATACTCTATCATCTTCTGGAGGTCATCCTTTAATGCTAGGCAAAAATTGGTATCATGACCAAACATTTGATGATAATGACGATACCTATCTATCTTGAAGTACTTTGATATCTTGGGATTATCTTTGGTAGCTATCATTGGGTTTCTAGCTATGTCACAAAGATGATCATGCCTCTTACGAGCCTCTTTAGATAGGTGCTTATGTTGTATACAATTTCCTTTAAGCAACTACTCTAGAAGCTTAGAGGTCTTCATAGGCAACCTAATGTATTGATACCTATCATTACGTCCAAAGTTTGATCTTGGTTAATTTGGAACATAGGAAGTGGATGTTTGTGATGAGTAAGGGGATGTGTTGCATGGTGGAGATCCCCTTCTCTCCCCTTGTTTTATCTCTTTTACAACTTTGACCACAATTGTATGTTCTTACCTAGTTTTATCCCTATCCCTTCTTTCATGTTTATTTTTATAGCTAATGTAGGTTGGGTCGTTGCTTGCCTCAGCTACCTCCTCAATGTTCTTAGTTTATAAGAAGGCTTGGCTTAGTGACTGGGGCTCTAGGTAGTATAGCTTTGACTTGATGAAACATTTACTACTCCCATGTAGATGGCCAAGAGATGGATTTTAGCAATAGGCTTTGAGATCTTATTAGGTGTTGAGTTTCACCTTTGAATGAACCTTTTGATGGGTTCAAGTTGCCCTTGCCTCACCCTCATCAATTGGTCCAATGTGGCATCCAACTTCAAGTTGTATTTGAAGTGGTTAACAAATTGGTTAATCAAGTCCTCAAATGAAGAGATGAAACCTCTAGGTAAGTTTTGATACTAATCTAGAGCCTTACCCTTGAGAGACATGGGGAAAATCCTCGATAACATATGAGGCCAAGCTTATACGAACAACCACTTAGATTGAAAGGTTGCTAAATATGCATTGGGATCCCCTTCACCATTATATTTGATGAAGTTTGGAATACGCAAGCCTATGGGCAAGTTTATTTAGGGTACCTTAGGACTTATAACATCATCTTGGTAGAAATCTAGAACCTTGACCATCTAAGTTGTGTTGGCTTTAAGTTTTTATAGCTCTTTATTAAGGTATTCAATCATTTGAAAAGCTTGAACCAAGCCTTGGGAATCCCCATGGGCTACAGTATTTGGGTTGATGGTTGAGGAAGAAGTTGTGAGACTTATGGTTGCGAGGCTTGTGGCCTTGCGATAGGATGTAGTATCATAGGTGGACTAAATGAGGGGAAAGATGTTTGTGCCTAAACTTGAGGCACAAAGGGGACAAATGGTGTATGAGATGCTTGTATTGCATGGGGTCCCAATGAGGATCCCATTGGTATGTTAAAGGGATATGGTGAGGTAGACATCACCATGGTTGGATGAGTGAAGTTAGGTTTTGTAGCAAAGGGTATCGATGAGAATAAGGATGTGGATCGGAACATGTTTGTGTTTGGTTGGTGGTGATGATGGATGTGGAACCAAACAAGGTAGGATGGATAGGAGGGGAGTTGGGTCAAGGGATCTGTTCCATCGATGAGGTAGGAAATATGGGCTTGGATGTGGTTGTCTATAGAGCCAGAGCTTGGAAAAGACTTCCAATGAAGGTTTCCAACTCTTGTTCAACCTCAAACTCATCTTCTTCCCCTGATGATCGTCTGAAATAATTCCCTCAATAACGCATTAACCTCTATGAGTTGTATGAGCATTTGTTCATAGAAGTTGATAAGGGGGATTTGGTCATAGGGTGATCAAATGCATTCTTTTCCATCTTGGTGTATAATTTCAAATTGATGCTTTGCGTCAAATTTAGAGCATGGTATCAATAGATCAGCTTGCATATTAGCATAGAGGAAGTCATAGAATTCCTCATTAATAACTGTAAAATCTGGGCTCTTGCCCCTTTGCCTAAGCAACTACCTTTGTCCTATGACTGTAGGGTCTTTTGGGTCATAAATACGAACTGCATCTTGGCTAGATACCATGTTTGTTAGGTTGATTGGCAACATAGTTGATTAGCTAAAAGACATGGTTATGATGCTAAAAATGGCTTGAAAAAGTTACAAAAGGTGGAAAAAGTGCAAATTCTAGCAAGTGGAATTTAAAAATGGCTAAAAAAGGCAAAATAGCTAAAAACATGTCACTTGCTATAAATAGTAAGTGGCTACCAAAATGGGTATACCCCCTTACTAAAAATGAAAAGAGGAAATATCAAACTCCATCCACTCCTGGCTTCCTAGCTACAAAAAAATGATAAAAATGGCTGAAGTAAGTCACTTACTATAAATGGTAAGTGGGAAATAAAGGGGATATACCCCTTTACCAAAAATGGAAAGGTGAAAAGGTTGTAACAAACTTCACCCATTCTGGCTTCCTAGCTATCTTCTATGCTAGGTGTGGTAGGAGGAAAGAATGGGCTGAGATGGGAGGATCTCACACCTTCCTATGCCAACATTAGTAAGGAGGGGGGGGGAGGGGGAAGTTTTGGTAAGCATTGTTTTAGCACTTTGGTTTTTCCAAAAAAAAAAAATAGGCAACATTGACCCTACTAGAAAAAATTTACAACAAGGAAGGTGGTCCAAGGGAGGTAACATCCTTCCTAGCTAATGGGAAATCAATCTTCCTAGCTAGCTTTAAAAAATTCCTAGCAACTACTATGAAATTTTTTGCCAAAACCCAAACACCCACGTTGGCTTTATTGTGAAATTTTTAAAGCAGGAGGATACCAATTCTAACTTTAAAATTTCTAGCAACTGCTATGAAATTTTATGAAAATCCAAACTACCTACAACCTCAACATTGGGTTGTGGTGCTAGGGGGGATTATTTACAATGTTGGTTTTGTGGCGAAAAAATGGCAAAAAGGTTTAGATGTAGAACTTGGATAGAGGCCCTCTTTCTAGTGCCATAAAACTATAGCAACTAAAAAATAAGATTGTTAGAAAACCAAAAATCCCAACACAACAACTTTAACCTTAAATCCTCGATGCCTTTGAAAAAATCTAATTCAGGCTACCCTGGATGGTTCAAAAAATCACCCAAGGCCTTAAAGGGAGGCAAAGAAGGTAATAAAAATGCAAGTACAATTGTGGATCTAAAAATGTAAATGTACTAAAAATAAATAACATATCTAATTCATACACCAACTAAAACTATAAACTTTATTTTACCAAAAATAAAGAGAGTTTACAAATTGTGTACAAAAATATTCCTGGGGGTAGCAAGGGGGCTCACTTCGATGGGGGCTTAGAATCCATTGCTCCACAACTCCCAATGCTTTAGAACCTTTGCTACTCCTTGCACCAGATCTGTAGGTGGGATGTTATAGGAGGGGTTGTAAGGGGGATTGTAATGGGGGTTGCAAGGAGGATTGCAAGGGGGCTGACAAGGGGGTAACAATTACTATGGGAAATAGTAACTACCCAAAGAGGGGGTTCCACACTAGGAATTCAAGAGGCTTTGTGTGTATTCAATGCTCTTGAATGCAAAAATTCTTGTCAAAAATGCCAAAGTGTATGAGTGCAAAGGGGGTTGAACCTTAAAATGGTGTTAAGGTTTGGTTTTTATAGGGTTTTATTTTTGCTGCAAATTTTAGCTAAATTTCAAGTGTGGTAGGTGCCAAAATTTGGGGGGTTACCATATATAGTAAGTGTCATACCCCCATGGCCATTCTATTTACTAAAAATAGTAATAAGGGGATTCAAACTTCTACACTAGCATGTTGGATCAATGCTAGAGTGCATGGAGTGTTGAAATCTGGTATTTGTGGCTTCCACACTAGGGACATGCAGTTTCCACATTGGAGGGAAGTTTTCATGCTAAGGGGAAAAGCTTCCATGCTGAGGGGGATGGCTTCCAAGCTAGGGGTAGATCTTCTATGCTGGGAATGTAGTCTCCATGCTGAGCATGAAGCCTCCATGCTAGGCATGCAGTCTCCATGTTGGGGTGAAGTTTCCACACTGAAGGGGAAGCCCCCATCCCTCTATGCGGGGGGAAGGTGAGATTTACCCCCTGCAAGTATTTCTAGTATAGAAAAGTGTATACCCCCCCAAAAAACCCATCAACTTGCTATTTTTGAAATTCCAAAAGGCATTTTTAACACTCCCCACCCACCACACCACACACCCCCCCCCAAAGCCCAAGTATAAACACTATGTGAATTTTTTCACTTGGGGGATGAGGCCTTGACGACTTATGAGGCATTTTTTAGCCCCGAAAGTATGAAATGTGTGAGATTCCCCCTCATGGGTTACAATCTTCACATTGACAATGCAGTTTTACCTTGAGTTTCATGGGGTGAAGGCTACATGATGAAAAATAATTACAAAATGCAAATTTTGTGGTGTTTCATCATTCACTAGTATAACTACACTACCGCTTTATCGAAGCTAAATCACTCTTCCTCATCTCCTGATCACATTTGCACTATTTTAAACAACTAAAACCTAGCTATATCTCATACTATTACCCATCCCCATCATTCTACTTCCATTACTTAACCTAGTTGCCCTTCCTACTTCCATCCCATTCTATACCATTCTAAATCCCAAAATACCCCTTCACCTGTTATATTCCAAACATCCCATCACACTTTTCCATCATCTCAAGTACAAATCCTTACCCATAGCTAGTAGAGAAACAAGTCACAAATAGGAAAACATAAGGAAAAATTTGCTAATGCACCTAAGAAAACTTCTAAAACATCAAAGAAGGTCTATTTCTAGGAACATCAAGAACTTATTTCTTCAAATGGTTGCCTACCTTCATCTAATCCTATATAGCCAATCACAATAGCACCTACTCCATGATCATCTTAGTCAATAGATAATAAGGTTCTATAATAAACGACCACTATTTTTCATTCAAAATAAATTAACTTATTCTTGTACAACCTCATACCAACCTTTAAAGAGCATCATGTTTCTTTATATGATATTCTTAAGAGAAACGCAGTCCCAAGTAACATTCCAGCCTAAAAATAGGTTATATTACCTTTTCTTCAAATTCCTTATTATGGATCATATAATTTGAACTTCCATGGTAAAAATATCAAGACTAATTTGAAGATAGAATATATTTGTTAGCTACTACTCTACATTACTATCAAAGTATCACCTGATGCTTCGATTCCACTTATACATGTTGATGATAGTGTTAGATTTAACATGATCACATGGGCTATTATCAAGCATCTCAGTCTCTATGATCAAGTAACCTTCAATGAAACTTGTATTAATCTTATTTTCTTTAATGCTACATGAGTAGAAGTTATAGGTTCCATTAGGTTTCTCTTCATAGTAGGCAATTCTGTATAGTCTAAAGTCTTTTTTATAATCATATGTGAATGTCCTAGTGTGAACAAAATATTAGGACATCCTTGGCTAGCTCAACACCATGCAATATCATTCCCTATACATCAAAATATTCACTTTTTCTTCCAAAACCATAAGATAATCATCTCAACTAATATACAAATTCCAAGTGTCTCTTGATTAGATCATGAAACTTGACCTTACCAACTTACTGTTGAACTAGCTGATATTAAAATTAAACCTATAGGTAAATCTATAGTTATTTTTCTTTTAAGAATTATACTAATACAAAAGACTTTATAGACCCAAATGATGAGTCTATCTCTAAAATTAGATTCATTAGCTTAGGCTTTAGAAAACTTGACATATCTACTCCTAAGGAAAAATCTTTCACTTATTCTTCTTACAAAACTACTCAAAAGTTCATTGCTAACAAAATACCATTAGTTGTGTGAGCTTTAAGACATCTCATCTATTTTTTTTTTGTTGCTTTTTGTAGGTGCTAGACATTTACAAATACCTATTAGATATCTTTTTGTCCTTTCATTCTTATGATTTACTATTATTAGGCAATGACATAGTGAATAGTTACACAACATCGATATATCACATCATTTTCATAATCATCATGATACATAATGATGGTCAATTAAAAATCATAATATTATCTTCCAAAATTCATAATTACTGCACATCATAACATTTGATGTTGTACGTCGTTTATACTTACTCTCTATGTCAAGCACTTGATATTTTTTGTTATTTCTTCTAATTAGTAGACATCTACTAGTATGTGTTAGGTGACATTGAAATTTCACATTAAACCTTTATCATTTTCTTTTTGCTATTTAGCACTTATTATTAGTATGTAATTTTAACTAATAAGCATTTTTTCATTACCATCATGACACAAAATGATTAATTAATTGAAAATGCTAGACTTTTATTATCCTTCCAAAAACTTTTACAATTAGCACACATCATAACATTTGACATCGCATGTTATTTCTAAAATGTCATTTACACTCGATGCTTTACAAAGAATGTCTCTTTGCATCAAACACAAGTAATGCATAAAATTAAGGTTGAAATGGCATATCTTCAACCAACTTATTTATCATCTCCAATAGCTTCCTTCTCCTTCTATTTGTCAATTTTCATAGGAGTTGGATCAGTTGTCAATTCTTAGCTACTCTCCCTAGGATCTACATACAAAACCAAGACAAGACAAGGCAGTTAATTATATTTTATCATTTCATAAGATAAAATAAACTAACTCCCCAAATCCTGAGACTGATCTTGTGTTTCTCTATACATCTATAAAATTTTCTCTTTTATCTTTTCCAAGATCAAGTTAACTGTATCCAATGTGTCTAATGCTGAGCTTGGGATCCTTGATGGAATGCTAAATCATTCTTCTTAATAGGCCTTTAACACTTCTAGAGAAATATCACCATCTTCCCCTTCTTCTATAGGCTCTTCCTAAGAATCTGTTTGTTATTCTTCTTGTCATGTCCCCATTCCCAAATGATGATACAGCTTAACGAAGATGGTGTCTCTTCATAACAAGTGATTAGTGTTATCATAACAAGATCCAAAAGGTAGTTGTAATTAAGACCTGAAAGGATGCATTGTAATAATGAACATGTCTCTTGAGTTAACCTTTGGGGGTTTGACCTAAGGCATTTATACCTAGGCTTAATGGTCGTGCCAGCATGGAGTGGTGGACCTAGTACAAGCAAGTCACAGGAGCCAGATGAAGTAGGATAGGAAGTGGAATGGCCATCCCTTTTGGTTTGTAATAGGCCTAACCATGATGGTAGTGCTAGGTTTCCTTTAAGAGATTGATTTCAAAGGAAGAAAATCCCAAAGAACACTCTCAGAGCATGATCTGGAGAGTCCATTCCTTATCGATAAAGCATTCTATTCTTTCTCTTTCTACACTTTCCCTATTATTTCCTTTATGCATAATGTCGAATGTTACATATATTTGACATTTGGTATATTTTCTTCTTACACATAATGTTTAATATAATGTATATTTCATGTTTTCTAAGACATATGGGAATGGGATGTCACAATTGGTATCAAAGCAAACCATGATCCAAGGATCATTCAAAACCATGGACTAACTACAACATGAACCTAATGATGAACCATGAAGCCATGACACAGGGAAAATCATTGATCATCACTAGATGTACCATATGTCTGAGATATTCCACCAACCAACAAAATTCTTTCATGGATATCATTGACCGATGAAGATCTAACTACACCTCATCAAAATTCATCAATGGCAAGAGATGTTGGTAAGACAAGTATACACCGGTTCAAGTAACTCTTACCCATCTTAATGCTATCAATATTAGATGATTAAGGTTTTTTTTAAGTCTCTCTTAGAAATTTAGTAACCATGACCTGAAATTGATCTTGTGAAATGCATTATCCTACGAGACTTAGTGTCATTTATAACTCATCATGTCTTCCATATATCACTTAGTAATGTCAATTTGATAGAATAAGCTAATTTGAATATTTTAAAAATATTAAAGATTCAAATTCATTTTTGAACCCTAAGACTATGTCTAATGCATAGTACTCTTCAAAATGATTCCAACGATACCAATTTTGTCGAACTCTAACTTACAATTTGGGGGATATGGTGCTTCTCAAGTTACGTGCAACTTAAAATTTAAAAAAGTGTTTTTTAAAATTTTTAATTTAATTTTTTTTTATTAAAAAATGGGGGAATCAAAAGGTCATATGTTCAACCCCAAGCCCCAATAATTTTTTTTTTTTTTAACAAGCAAACCCTTTGGATGGGTCATGATCGGCCCTACTACCAGCCGTGGTAGGACTCATAGGCCTAGTTAGTAGTGTCATGGCTAGCTAGTGGCTAATAGCAACTAGGCCTACCACACCATTGTGTGGAAGGACTACAAGGTCTTGCCACATAGTGCCACAGCTAATCCTAAGGGCTAACAACAAGGGTGGCCACGATGCACCCAACCATCCAATGGTCCAAAACCCTTACTGTAGCTACCACTTCGCAGCCACCTACATCATCTGCAACTCTACATGTCCTCCCATACCATTTTCTACTACTCTACACTACCCTCTCATGTGTTCTACCATGTCCACCCTATGTCATGCCCTTGGCAATCTTCTGACGCTTCGCAAACACTATCAATGCTATAAATCACAAGCACCCTTTGAGCTCCATAGGCACCAATGACACTCCATAGACATCATGGTGTTCACCCAACACTAGCCATTTTAGGCCATGCAAGCCTTAAGGAGGGTTGCACACACCCTAGAGAAGCTACACAAGCCCTTGGAAGGGCCACACAAGCCCTATAAACGGTTGCATGAGCCCTACAAAGGGTTGCATGAGTTCTATAAAGGGGCCACATAGGCCTAGGCTATGCAACTAGGATTGGCCACCCAACGTAGTCATCACCAATGTGCACCACCATTGATGTCTTGCTTCGTGCACATTCCCTACCTCACCTATTGCTTCATGTGTGTCCACGTTGGTTGTCGCTACCTTCATGCACATTTGATGCCTCACCTATCACTACCTTAGTGCATTTCCCTACCTCATCACCATTTGTATCTAGTAGCTACCTCTACCTCTAGTGACAAAAGAACTTTTTCATTAATCAATGGGAAATTTGAAATTTTCCATCAACTAATGGAAAATGTAAAATTCCTATCATCAATGTGCTAATTTAAGTGAAAAATGCACAAAAATAATTTTTAAAATGGAATTAGGCTTCCTAGTAATAACAAGAATAAAAATTTTGTAATTAAGCACACTCAACCTAGAGGAGAATTGGGATGGGTGACCTCTCAGGAAGTCTTATTTTTTGCACCAAAGGTCCTTGACCTCAAAAGCCATAACATTTGATTCCAAAAGCCTTTTCAGCAAATGAAGAGTCATTTCCTATAAATTTTAACCTTCCAAACATAGTGATGAAGTTAGATTAGCCCCTTATAAATCCAAAAATTAGTTTTCATCCTTTGCTTGATATATTACATTAAAACCCTAAAAAGTTTAATTTTAGCATAATTCAAGCATACCATGTCCATTTTCAACATATGAATAGTCCTCTCCAACACTTTTCACCCTTCTGAACTCAATGGTAAGGTTAGATTTATCATCCAAGTACCCAATAATTCAATGATATCATTAAACTATGCCTTAAAAATTAACAACATAAGGATAACTAATCATACCTTATTGGGAAAATAATCTTTGCAGATAGCCTTAAGATCACTATGGTATGTCATTAGTTACACTACCAAAGTCAGTATATTTAAGGGTAGAAAGGCTATTAAGAATTAGATGATGTAATTATATATCACTAAAATTAGATGATGTAGTTATATATTGCTAAAATTAGAGAATGTAGTAAATCAATTAATCAATTGATGTATCAGTATCAATTCAGTTGATGATTATTTGGAGAATCAATTGATGTATCAATATTAGTTTGGTTGATGATTAGTTGAAGAATTAGTTGATGAACAGAAATGTTCAAGAAGATGTATATCAATCCATCTTGCAATCAACACAAATGACAAAACAACATGAAGATTCATAATCTTACTTCCACAAGGTATATGATACCCATGAAGAAAAATGATCTAGAAGAGAATCCAAGAATTAGAATGAAAGTTGCAAGATACAACATGCTTGTAAGATCCTTAGTGAGTAAGAAACAACATCCGCTATGTTTATCATGGGCTTTAGATTGGCATGAATATTGATATGCATGCATTTTAGTAGAGTTAAAAGAACAATTAAAATTTCAAAAAAATCACATAGCCTTGGCAATTGTTCTAAAAGTCCATCCATCAAGGAGATGTGTATGCATAGTCAACACACATTTAATTTTCAAACCAACATGTTTAGATGTTAGACTATGTCAATGAGCATACTTGATTAAACAAATAGAAGAAAGTTTGAAGTATAAGTTATTCCTAAGTTATATTGATCCAATGCCAATTGTTCTTTATGGAAACTTCAATTCTTAATGTGTTTATCAATTCTTAAAATAGTGTTTATCAATTCCTAAGTTATATTGATCCAATGTCAATTGTTAAAAATAGTGTTTATTAATTCTTAAAATATGGATGTATAAAGGAATCCTTTCAAGACAAACCTAATTTGAAGAAGATGTTTCTATAAATTCAACATACAATTCCATTGGCTAGTCCATATTCTACTTATTTTGAATCTTTAAGAGATAAATCAAATTCTAGAATTCAAGGAAAGATGATGTTGATGGATAGTGCTCATCAAGAACCACAGTTTATCAATTACTTTGGTATGACTAATGAGGATGGGTCAACAACATTCTTCATTGAGACCTTGGATTATATTTGGTACAATGTCCAATTCTTCCAAGTTATTAAGTTACTAAAGTTAATTTGTAAAGAAGAAGTTGAGAAGAGTCAAGATTAAGCCTTGCCATCCTGTACAAGACCATTTGATCATATACGACTTATGGTAGAATTAAAATTACTCTCATCAATTCATAAGGTTGATCAAGATCAGGAAATATCTCACTCTTACTTTTATTGATAAATATTTTTATTTTTCATTGTTTAATTTATATTTTAATTATAAAAGTAAAAATATCTAAGGTAATGGAAGTTGGTAATAAAGGATTTGTCCTACCTTCACATGGATAACCAAATCCAAGTTGCACTTTGTATGACCCTGGTTAGGATAAGTGATTAGTGGTTGGTAGATCTTTAATTCACCTCTTGTCATTATCTTAGGAAATGAGGTAAGTATTAAGAAAGTAATATTTAATTTTCCATATATTTTTCTCACATATATCTTGTTTATAGAAAAATCAATAAACAACTTCAAAGGAGAAATCAAATTATTGGAACACAAGATCATAACAAAAGCATTGGAGTTGGAAAAAGATAATGAACATGGACTTGTTCCAGGATGAACAAAACCTATGAGGGTATATTATCATGTTCCCATTCCCAAATGATGATGCTACTTAACGAAAATGGTGTCTCTTCATAACAAGTGATTATTGCTATCATAATAAGACCTAAAAGGATAGTTTTAATTAATACTTGAAAGGGTGATGCATTGTAATAATAGACATGTCTCTTGAGGTAACCTTTGGGGGTTTAACTTAAGGCATTTATACTCAAGCTTAGAGGTTGTGCTAGCATAGAGTGGTGAAGCTAGTATAGGTAAGTCACAAGAGCCAAATGAAGTGAGACAAGAAGTGGACTAGCCATTCTTACTAGTCAGAAATAGGCCTAACTGTGATGGCAATGCTAGATTACCTCTAAGGAATAGATGTTGAAGGAAGAAAACCCCAAAAAACACTCTCATAGGATGATCCAAAGACTCCATCCTTATTAATAAAGCATTCTATTCTTTCTCTTTTTGCACTTTTCCTATTATTTCCTTTATGCATAATGTCAAATGTTACATATATTTGATGTTTGGTATATTGTCTTCTTACGCATAATGTCTAATATAACATATATTTTACATTTGCTATGACATCTAGGAACAAGATGTCACACTTTTGATGTGGTAATCACACACTATTGGAAAAAATTTTAAATAATTCTTCAAATTTGAACTATTTAATAAACAAAATTCTTATTTACTTCTCTACAAATAAGCACATATTCTATTTTAGAAGCTTGTGGTATTCCCTCTTAGATGACTACTTATTGATTTGGTGCTTTCCATCTCAACTCTTCCATGCTATCATATAAGTTCTCATGCTAGTCACATATTGTGTCATGGCTAGTGCTAATCTTTTTCACTCCATTAGATCTCTCTAAAATTTCATGGCTTTCTTATTTGCTCTCTAATACACATCAAAAGGAGGATCATGTCTAACCATGTTTCTACCCTTTAGTTTAGCTTCCAACAGCTTCACTTGGTCAAACAACATCTTTATTTATCTCTTGTGCTCCTCTTCTTTTTTCAACACTTACTCTAGTGAATTTAGAAGTATGACATTTGTGTTCACCTGCTCAATTATATCCATAGAATAATTAAGTGTTGTGTTTATTTTTTCTACAACTATCCTTTCTACCACCACATCAACATTTATTGCTAAACCATGGAATGCTACACTATCCTTATTCAATTTAACTTTTATTTCTACACAATAAACAAAGAATGTCAAATTTTCTACTAAAAACATAAGCATTATTCTCACGATAATAATGTTCAATTTATTTACCTTCTATTGGAGAGATCAAGTTTAACTTTATTTCCATGTCTTCAACCAAATCCTTCAACATCAATTGCTTATCCTTGATACAAGTCCATTTTTTTTTCATTTCTAGAAAAGAAAAGTAGGTTAAGTCATTTTTGACATTTGAAAAACTACATACACTCTTTTGTGCAACTTAAAAATGCACTTACCATATGATGTGAAGAGTTTGGAGCTTGTCACTTCCTTTATCCATTTTCAAACCTTTGAATCACTCAAAACTAGTTTCCTTATTAAAAGAGTGACATTAGCAAGAGGTGAAGGAGAGATATTCATTTTTGGAAGCTTGTCCCTTTTACTATCCTAGGTCTCTTACTCTTCCTAACCTATTTTATTGAGGTTTAAATTAAGGAATTTAAAAAAAGAAATTAAACTCTTTTTATCTCCTTCCTTGTTCTCCTCTAATGAAAGAAAGACATTTAGAAAATATTATTCCTCTTTGCTTATACTTCCTTCTAGCCTTTAGGAATAGAAGAAAGGTTGGAGCATAGCTTTTTTACATCATGTTCTAAATCTCTCTTTTCCTGAGCAACTTCTAAAAAGAAAAAGCAAAGCATCAACATGTCATACTTCATCAGTGTCAAGAGTAAAACTACATCATGTTATTTAGACTTAAGTAAAAACATGCAAGATCAATAATTCAAAACAAAAAATACTTACTTATTTTCTCCTATAGATTTTCTTATGAGATCTTTATTCCGAGAGTCTCTAAAGAGATATCTTTCTCCTATGAAAAAGGTCTCCTCTTTCTAAAAGACCTCCCCTTTTCAACAATTCTAAAGATACTTTTCAAAACTTTCTCCTTCCCTATTTTTGCATCATCAATTATTTTTTTCTTCGACCCTTTAATGTTTTTAAACATTAAAAAGGACACCTCTTCCATAGTCTTTGACATCAACATCAAAGGACCCCCACCACCAATGTTGTACATAGACATCAAACTCTCCAAGTAGTGGCACAATGGGGGCCTAAACTCTACCTATGAAGAAATGTCTAATTACTTCTTCCTACCCTTGGTAAATAAAGTCACCACCACCTTTATTAAATCATAATAAAAGCTAAATTTGATCCTTTTATTCCATGTCTTCTTCTTCACCTTCTTATCCTCTTTGGATAGCTTTTCCATCTTTTCAACTACCTCCCAAAAAATTACTAGTGTTCAATCTACTACCTTTCCTTGGAACATAGCCCCATATAGCCCATACAACTACCTAGGGACTAACTTCCATTTCTAATTAATCTGATTACAAAATATCCTTTCAAAAAATAAGGAAAATAACTTCTTCAAGTCTTCATTGATTCCCTTATGAATGTTGATGGCATCTCTCTTCTTTAAGACCATCCATTCCTTCATAGTTGTTAGCTCTACTGAATCCAATTTTGAGCTATCAATCTTTATTCCTTGCTCCAAAAAGCCTAACTAACATCTCAGTGTAGCTATATCCCAAGTGATGATGACTTGCTTCCAATCTATACAAACTACAACAATATCTTTCTCTACTGAGTAGCTCTTTATTTATCTAATGTACTCTGTTGCACTATGGTAGGGATGCTTTAAACCTAAAGTACACAACATCCCTACACTATCAAACTAATTAAAGTATTTGAAACATTCTCCTTAAACAACCACTTTTAAGTACTTTGTGCTTCATTAGTTTATCTAACTTTAAACTCATTCTATAGGTTGGTTACATTAATAAATTTTGTGTTAGTGACACTTATTTGAGCTACAAAAATTATATTTACCTATTAGTACAATCCATATTTCTACCCTTTTACTATTAGAAACTAAGTATATGCTTATCACTTACATTTAGGCTTTAGGATAATCCTAGATCCCTTTGGCCACTTTGCATTTTCTCCATCGGTTTAACCCCATAAAGGATGAAGCCATCCCCAGTTATCATATTCACTCTAAAATTTTTAGTACCTCAACCCCTTATACTATGCATAAAAATGTGACATCACCTAAGGTTGATAGTTTTTATGCTAGGAAAGATCTTGCAATAGATTTTACAAAAATACTAAATGATTAGGACCCTATATGTCAAAATCAACAAACTTGCATGACCGTGTCAAACTTAGTTTTAATGAAATAAAGCTAAATTGACATCTATTTTCACTTTTAAAGCTTATAACTTAGCTTTTAATAAAAACTTATGATCCTAAATTATTGGACATTGCTTTGGAAGTCAAAGTCTGTAAAAGTAATGTGACATCAACATTGAACTACTAGTACTTCCTTCTTTTTCATAACATATCCAAATGTTTCTTGTCAACTAAGACATCCTTGGATAGCTTCTCAATTCAAATCTATTCTTATAAATGATCTCTGTAAGCTTTGCAAAAAATCCTAGAAGAACTCCTTCCAACCTCACAAAACAATTTCTTCTCCTAAGCTAATTTAAATCACCATATGGAAGTGGCTAATGGAGAACTTTAGGAACTCTATAGCTCCCAAAAAAGCCAATAAATTTTATATACTTAATGAGACATTATCAAGAAGATTTTTGTTCTTGATGAACTTTAGATTATTCTACTTATTCTCTAAAATGCTTCTTTCATCAAACAGAAGAAAGAACATAGGCTCTATAACTAGGAGCTAAGTTGTTGTAACATCCTTCCACAAATACATGCACAAACAAAGTCAAAACCTCCAAAGTGTCAAAAACATAGTATTTTACATCAAATATTCAAATAAAAATTATAGCTTATATTGTAATGTTACACAAAAAAATTTCACCTTTTGCTTCACGTTGACATCTCTGTTGAAATTTCTTTAGAATTTTAACATGATGTATAGAAGTCCAACTATAAAAATTTTACATTCTACATGAAAAATGCTCTAATGTAATATACCACCCCTCACATCAAAACATCATTACTAACACTTAGCTTCTCAAAAAATAAAGCTACATCAATTACTACATGTCATGTTCTTCTCATGTCATGTTCTTCATTCAAATATCGCCAAATCCACGTTTCCTCAAAATTCACAAGAATGATTGTGAATTTTATCATGAAAATGTTGGTACATGCTCATCTCTACTTAATAAACCCAAAAAAATAACTAGATTTAACTAAAATGATCTCAAAAGCTCTAATTTTCTTTACCCTAGCATTGTTGTTCATAGTGCATTAAAAGAGTGACATAAAATCGCATTTTCTTCCCCCAACCAGGTTTCAAAGCTACTAAATATCCTAGATCAATGATGTGTTTCCTATCTACAACTTGTAAATTACAATATGCCAACATATGTAGTTAATTTCTAATTGTGAATCTATCAAGATTATCAAAACCCTCAAAACTAAGGTAACACCATAGGGATCTGAGTCCTTCTAAGAAAATAAAACCTAAAACTTACATCTATGCTTTAAAAATATTAGAAATCGTCTACTTTTTCTAAATATAAGCCTAGCACTACAGTTTCTAGCCAAAATCTACTCAAATTCTTAAAAACTAAAAATAGCTGTCAGAAAAATCCAAAGGATGTGATTGAGAAAATTGAGTAGGTAAAGTTCTTTAATAATTTTTTTATGTGTGTTTTCTAGAATGCTTTAAGAGATTTTGAAGGTCCCAATGGGTCTTTTCTTCATGAGCTATGAGGAATTTATGGCCTACAAATAGGATAAGATCCCTAAATAGAAAGGGATTGGCCAATTGAATAGATTTTAAAAATCTTGGAAGAAAAAGCTTTGTGTGAAACAACTGTGTTTCCAACTACTTTCTTGGCAATATCAAAAATCTCCATGTGATACTTAGCTCCTTAGAGTTTATGATTTTCCTTCTTTCTGCTAATATATTATATAACTTTGTGTTATCCTACCAACACATGGAAAATTTCCTTGGATCTAAATTAACACATAGATCTTATTCAATCCCTTGCTATTACATCTAGTTATTTTTCTAATCTATGGTGGTTCTATTTGGTTTGGATCAAGTGCATGCATTAGAGAGAAAGAATGGGGTAATGGAGCTCCTCGTTAATCATCCTTGACCCTTCATTTTATCTTGCAAAATTGTTACTACATTCCATCAGGTTTCTTTCCCTATATATTCTAATTTTTCTATGTTTCAACTTTTTCTTTTCTCCAACCTATAATTGGTATTGTAATGTGACAAGCCAGGCAAAATTTGGTGTTGGATACCTTTAATCTTTATCTTTGTTTCTTTCATTGTAGAAATTGTCACCTCATCTATAATTAACCTATGAGTCATATCCTATGGAGGAACGATTTAAATTCAAAAGATCATGAAGACATAAAACCAACAATTAGATCTAAATTCATTTGAGAAAACCACACTTACAGCTATCACCCATAAGTAAAATCAACAATATTCACCTTAACTTCTAACATTAAGTTTAAAGATGAATACAAATAATTAAACCAAATTGAATTTAAAAAAATTTATGAGAAATAATAAAGACTACTCTATTGTCTCCATAATGTAACAACTTCGCAATCTTAAAACATTGTTGGCTATTAATTGCCATAAAGCATCAAAACTCATCCCTCACAATTTTGTGCATAGACAAAAATTCTAATCTAGTGTGGTTCTCTCAATAGTATTCTCTCTATAGTTCTTCAATCCTTTTTTCTATTCTCCATCCCCTCTATTGCATCTAGCCATGATATTTATAAGGACCAATCTGGCACATGAGGGGCCACCACCTGTGCATAATGTCCATGGCAATAACATCTACTAGAACATCCACCACCACCACCTACATAGGTAACATTTACTGTAACATCCACCACCACCACCCACATAGGTAACATTCACTATAACATCCACCGATCACGTGGCAAAGAAACACATAGTAATGGCAATCTCCATCAAGGTAATGTGCAAAAAATAGCTACAGTTGCATGGTCAAAGAACATGATTAATGGAGCAGCACATCCACATTGCAATGCTAGCATCCAAGTTGTAGCTCCACTACCACCATAAATCCTCAACGCGCATTCCTATTACTATTGTAAAAACAAAACCAAAAATCAAAAAACATAACACCAACATAGATCAAGGAATTGGATTCTTCAACTACCATCACATGGCTACCGAGTAACAAAACGTACAGCTCTAGTTTAAGCCTTTAGTGCATAAAAACTAATAAACTAATAATAATCTAATAATAATAAACTAATGCTCATCACTATAATAAACTAAAATACAATAAAATAAAGCAAATTAAAATAACCAAAATAAACATTAATTAAACACTAATTAAATAATTAACAATATGTAATTAAAATTTTAAAACTACCAATTTTGGGATTTAACATAATGGATCTTTTTTATGGTTCTCTTATCCTGAGGATAAGATTTTCATTAGATTTGTTTTGCTACATATCTATCTCTTTCATTCACGTACACTCTATTCTTTTCACAAATATTATTGTAGGTAATTCTCTCTTTCGCATTACATCATGCATGCATTTTTCTTTTCCTAAATATCTGCTTTGCTTTGCTAACTATTCCATGTACTTGTTCTTTGTTTGTTGTTTTTCTTATGTTTGGTAGAAATGCTACCTCAAATTGTTGGATTTTCTAATGATCTATAAGTCCCTTTTTGATTTAGAGAATTATTTCTTTAGACCATTTGGTGGCTATGGAATGCTTAGTTCATTTTCAAGTAGGGTTGCACAAAATTTTGGATTTACAATTATTCTTACCTTAACACCTTCAACATGAACTAAATAAATTGAACAAAATTTTATTTGAGGAAACATGTACTTGAATACATTTTCATGGTAGCATTATAGTTGAGATCCATTTGCTTCATTCCAATATTTGGCTTAACATTTTAATTTGCTTTCTTACAATTTACTTCAATGTTATTTAATTTCATAAACTTACTTAATTGATCTACTTTCATCATACTTAGCTAATTTATATGAGTACACAACTTTGAGCATAAACACATTAACATTTAGGACACTTGGTATGCTCAGTAGTGAACATATAATAACATAGTGATGCTAATACATATTCAGGATGTATATGTGTTGGAGACCACTTTGGACTCCCTTCCTATTGCCAACATAGTGGTCCTTGGCCAAGCAACTAAAATTACTTAGACAAGGGGCTCTTTCAAATTTGAATTTGAGTGCTTACTAGTTTCTAACAACACTAAGGCTTGAATACATCCAAATAATACTTAGCCATTGTGTGAGCAAGGTGTTTTCAAATTTATGTTTACTGTAAATTTTATACTATCTTGAAAGTTTAATAGTGAATAGCAATTTTACAAAGAGAGACTCAGCCTTCTAAAAATCTATTCTATAAGCCAAAAGATTTTTCCAAATTTTATCAATGTAAGCTAAGCTATATGGTATTGATCATTAGCTATCTTTACCAATCATTCTTTTATTCCATTTTTACATGCAATGCTACAAATCTACTACTAATCTTCCCTAGAGAAAAATTCCACAAGAAAATTAGAAATATAGCAAGATTCAATAGATTTGTGACATAGGATAGTAGAATTACATAAAATCCTAAACATTAAAATAAGCCATCATCAATATGAGAAAACACTTAAAATAATGAAGTTATTTTGGTCCATCAATAGCAACAAAAATTACTAAACACTTTGATACTATAAGCAATTCAAAAAATTCCAAGAAATGATTGTAGGACATTCTATGATTTAACCACTAGCCAAGCCACAATGATAGAAAGAAAGAAATAAAGATAACTTTTAGATTAGAGGCAAAAGCTAAATCAAATATTTACTTCAAAATTCCATTGTACAACACTCACTACTATTCTTTTCTTTCAAATTTCTCCCCTCCCCATTATTTTTTTTTTCTTACAAAAAGGACCATACCTTTTTATAGCCAAAACATGAAAGAGTTAGTTATAACTAATTCGACTATAATATATTTAGTTATAACTACAAAGAGGTTACAAAACAATCATTATGATGAACTGCTGGCCACTTTCTTCTTAACATAATCTTTAATAAAGTCTAAAAGGGCCAATTGCTTTTGAATCTTTGTGAAAGTGGAAGTTTCCATTTTGAATTCCTTGACATGATTATCTTCTCACTGGACTAGGCTTTTGAAGTAAATTTGCTTGTATACTAGTGACAATGCCTCGGTCAATTATTTTACATCAATAGTAGATAAAGCCTCTACTATTTTCTCTTCTAAATATTTGTCATTACTTATTTTTGAGGTATTAATGGCTTCAGTTATGTTCCTCTCACATCCCTACATACTCTCTAAAGTATCAATAAGATCTATGCTGGCCCTTTTGATTTATTCAACTCAACGCATGCCAATGTCTATTACATCATCCAGGAACTCTGTCTCTATTTTAGGCAGTTGTTCTCCTTTTGCATTGGTCCAGCTTATGAAATCATTGGTAGCTACAATGGCTGGCTTGAAAGCTTCTTTTCTACCCTTCATTTCATTAATGTTGACTAGGACTACATCTGCTTCTTGTTTCATGGTGTTAATTCATTTGTAACAAATTTGAAACCAACCTCTTATTTCAAACCTTCTTTCAAAAATCTTTGATCTTGCTTAGCCAATTCTCTATGGAATTCTACTATTTCCATTTTTAAAGATTCTATATTAGCCTCATTAAAATGGTATATCTTTATCTGATCCTCATACTTTTTCTATATAACTTCAAAATCTAACTGCATTGAATGATGCACATTCTTTAGCCTCTCAATTTCTTGTTGTTATTCTCTAATTACTTCATCAACAGTCTTCAAGTAATTGATAATAACTATTAACAAATTCTCTACCAATTCATGATGGGACATAGCAATCATTATGCTACTAACAAATTCTTGAACATTTGGCCTTTTGGAATGTTGTTGTTCAAATTTCCCTTCAGTAGTTTTTACTTTTATAGATTTTGGCCCTCCCTTGATAATATAACCTAAAGAAAAATCTAAACGAGTTAAGGCCTTGGACAATGAAGAATCAATACTAGTCTTCATAATTTCTAATGATGGCTTATCTTTTTTTGCCAATAACATTTTCTTATTAGAAATAATTTCTAACTACTTCTTTCTTTATTCTTGAACTTCACTGAACCAAGTGAAATCTTCTAAGTCCAAGGCTTCATCTAACCAATAAATTTGATAGGAAAAATAGTTTTCTTTCATCTTGTTCACTAAGCTTGACTAAACTACTTGGCCAATATGTGATTTTTTTTCTCAAACCACCTACTAGCCAAAAGCTTTATTTCCCTACATTGTTCCTCAAGCAAAATTATAGAGAGAGTTCTTCTAAGTTCATATTCTGCTTACTACTTGGAAAAATTTACTAATTTGTGACTCATTAGAGAATATACAATGTCATTTTCCTAATAATCACAAGCCTTTCTAAAATACTTGTTAAAATTGTAGAACCTGTGTTTAGCTTCAGAAAAGACTACTTTCTCAAATTTAACCCCTATATTCATTATATGAAGGACATTTTAAAAATACCAAAAGCTAATCTACAAAGGAAAAGCCTACCCTACCATATATTCATGTCATAACAGAATATTCTAGATCTACCCACCAACTTCTAGAGTTGTAAAATAAGGGGCCATAATTTGTCGCAACTTTCTTGGCCTTCCTTCAAATCCTCCTATCATTATTTCCATAGAATGAGCATGGAAAAAAAATCACCCCTTTGCACTTGGCCTTAATTTCCTCTACCACAACTTGTTCCATTCTTAACACTATTCTATTAGTAAGAAATTGATACAAAAGTGAATAAGAAACATTTATAATAAACTCTAGAGTCTAGACATCTGATAAAGTCAAATTTTTGAGCAATGCAATATCATAACTATGATATTGTAGCAACAATGTTGAAGATACAATGTTGTAACCCATGCTACTTCATCATTAATATGATGTCTTGAGATGTGTGCAACCCTATAAATACAGGCACTTGAGCATACAATCAACAAATTGTCATTCAAACACTTAGCCAAACTCTTGTAGTTTTGTTCCATAGTTGTACTAGAGAGTGAATGCCTATAGTGTGATGTTGGAGAGTTGACCAAAATCTTTATTCAAGTAAATTACACTTGAACACATTTTATGCATGGCAATGATGATCAACACTATTTTCCATCATTGCAACATCTACCTAGTTTTCTTCTATTTACTTAGCATAAGTTCCTACTTATTTTAGCTAATACTTTACGTTTCCAAGCATTTTACTTAAATGTTTATTAGTAAAGTAAAATGGATATGACTAGTTTTGAGTGTTAAGTATAATTATCTAGTAACCTAGTAGTGGCATTGCTTCATTTGCTTAGTAGTAAATCCACATGGTAATCCCAATGATAGCTACATGAGTCCAAGACATTATTGGTAAACTAGGAATGGATACTTATCACTCTAGGATAGAATAGATTCTCATTTTAGTATTGCTTAAACCTAGGATTAAGTTTCATTTTCAATCATGTTCATCACTAGGAGTTATTCAATCCTTACAACATCAATTATCATATGCCTCACTGCAAGTTAAACCATACATGGAGATTTCAGTAACTCAAGGTGAGAGAATAACAATCACAAACTTAGCATCAACCCTTAGCATAATTACATTGTCTCATCCACGAATTATAATCTAGTCATTGGTGAACACTTGTGACTAGTATGGTAGAGTGTTGGGATTGTTCACTGCTCATCATTGGCACCATTGCCAAGGATGTATCAATGTGTGCTTAAGAGTTGATCTTATACATTTTGTTATATTACAAGCTATAAAAGTCTATCTTTCATATTCTCAATTAATTTTACTAGCATACACACACAAGTTCAGCATCAAAAACATAACATAGCTTCAACACTGAGAGAGAAGATGTCATATACCAAATAGCTATAGAAAATTCATGACAAAAAACATGATAACAAAGATTGGAGTGCACTAATGCAAACAAGAGTTTCATATGCTTACACTAATCTATACTATCCTAACTTTACATTCATCCTTCACCAAGATGAACAACTCAAATTGAGAGATATGTAGGGTAACATAGTTCTACCACAGGAATGTTCAATACCATTAATGTTTCAAAAAACCCTCAAGAAGGCCATCTAAGTCATCAACAAGAAGGATACCAAGTCACAAAGCACAAGAATAAGATATACCAACCAATAGAGCCATAGGAAAAAAAGGATGCTATCATGGAAGCATAACATGAACATGATAAAGAAAAGAAGGTCTCTCAAATAGTTGTCTTGGAAGAAATGGAAGATACCCCACTCCAAGTTGACAAGTTTTATCAACTTTAGAGATCCCACTCCCATACACCAATTATACATATTGAAGATGCTATCAACATTAAGCTAAAGTCAACTCTTGTAGAGGACCTTAGAAGTAATGCAAAAGACTCAAGACATAGGTAGAGGTCAAGGCCTAGAGCTTCTAAAGAGCCAAAAGAAACTAAATCAAGAAGTCACCAAAGGAGAACCAACCAACATCATTCTCTAACTACTTCTTACACCTCCTCACATTCATCTGTAGATTTTAACAAGAAGAAACATCTATATAGAGACCATGACAAAGAAAAATGAAGGGATAGTGAGGGACATGAGTATAGAAGGAGATATCCTAATACTGATGAGGATGATTATGGCCAAGGAAGAGATAGAATTAGATATGAAGAAATGGATCATTATAAACATAGAAGGGATCCCCACTACAATAGAGCTTACAAACCCAATCACTATGAATAACTCCTATTACCCACTCACAGCATGATCAACATCAAGAAAGCAATCTATATTCCAACCAGGCACATAAGGGATAGTTGCATTAAGTGACTAAACATGAACAACATGCCTAGATTTGAAGGTGGATACAGTGCAAATCCATAATACCATCTTCAAGCATTCCACAATGTCTATGCCCTCTAAAACATTGAAAGTGACTAGAAAAAACTAAAGTTGTTGTCTAGAACACTCATCAAGGAAGTAAAAAGCTAGTACATATCTCTAGAACCAAAATCAATTCAAAGATGAAGTACCATGCTGAAACTCTTTGATGATAAATATCAAAATTACTCACAAGTGTCAAACCTAAGGAAGCAAATCCATGGAAGTAAGGGACACATGTATCCCTTAATGTAGTAATGAGCAAATACTACTCTCTTTTCCATAGATGGCCAACCCATAGGTTCTTGCAAAGGGAACAACTTAGGCACATTATCAATGGGCTAAGAACAAAAATCAAAGAAACCCTTAGGATCTACACCCAAGGAAGACTATCAAAAATTACTATCCATCAAATTAAGAGGCTAATAGACCAAGTGGCGAATGAGAAAGACAAGTTGAAAAGAAAAGAATATATTTGAGATCCATTTATCAGAAAACAAGATATATGAATATGTGACAAGCAAGAGGAAGAAACCTTGGAAGATGTGATCCAAAAGAAAACTATACCAATTCAAAAATTTGTCAATGATATAGTGACTAGGGTTGAAACAATATGGGACTCAATGAATGAAAAGTTTTCTATAGCTCTAAAAATTATAGAAGAAAGAACTAAACAAGCCTTCAATAAGGACAAGGAAAAGAAAAAGAAAAGAGACTATGGATGTGAAAACTATAAGCAAAAAGGTAAAGTCACTTCAGTGGAAGAATGTATTGACTCAAGCTCAGAAGACAAGGAAGGATGCAAAGTATGCCAATATGAACATCCTAAGGGATGTTGCCCTATCATGGCACATTTATAAGAGTCTAGGGCATATGTGCTTAACCTAAGATTCATCAAAAAGTAGATGCCAAGATGGTTACCTTGACCTCAAGGTAACTTCAAATAGTCCTTCCAACTAGTTTATTATCCAAGTATAGCTTACTCTTAACCACAAGAGCAATACCAACAGTAGTGGTAATAATCACAAGCATGGAAAATGCCACCACTAAGGCAACAATATGCATATAGGTAACCAAATCCTTATGGATACTATGTGCAGCATCCAATATCTCCAAGGAACACTTCAGTTCATAGTTTTTTAATTATCCACCTAAGTACTATAGACTACCACTTCCAGGATGGAATCTAATCCATATGTACATCAACTAGCAACTAGTATATTAAGTCAACCTTCCAATCCTTTATCGCCAATGCCACCACCAGTAATGCAAGGGAAGCTATCATCACAACCATAATAAAGAAGTGCTCCAAGTGCAGTGAATATAGAAAAAGAGGATCATACTAGCAACATTAAAGAAAAATTCAGAAAACATCCTTTCTTTAGGACAAGTCTAGAAAAGGTTAGTAGAGTTGACACTTCATAGAATCATGTTCCTTATATAATAGATCCTCCTACAAACATTTTTGAATCCTAAGCATCATCTATGATCCATGATCCTTCATATAGTCTCTATGTCTTTCAAATCATCCAATTAACTCATTTTTTCTTGGAAAATTCTCAAAAGTTTTAAATTTTTCAACAATGATGTCATATCTATGATTTCATATGCCCTATGACATCACAACTACGATGTCATGCATATAAAAATAGTATATATACGTGAAGGAGTTAATTAAATTTTCATTCCTTCATTTTGTAACAAGAGAAGTTTTTGTAATTTTTTCTCTAAGCTCTAGCAAGCTAACTTTCCAAAACCATAACTTCTTCCTCATAGCTCTTATTTGACAAATTCTTAAATCCTATTGATCATGGAGAAATCAACTTAGTCATGGGGGCAAGTTCATTACATGTACATTTGAAAATTTGAGCCAAAATTTTCTAACACCTAGAGACATTATAAAGGGTAAGTATAAGGATATAATAAGAATATCTTAATTAACCAATCAAATCTTAGCCAAAGGACTTAACCAACTCTTCTAACTAACCATACCAACCATTTTAGGACATGATAAACAAGGAAACGATAACTGTGAAAGGTCATAATAATTAAAAAATATAGCATTTAAGGGGTTTCTTTTTAAAAATTTTCTAACTCTATAGTCATAATAAAGAACCTAACTAATATCAAACAATAAGAGCTTAATCTAACCAAGAGTACGAGAAGGATTATGAACTATTATGAACCAATTTAAATACTTTGGTAATCTTAACTCTTGATGATTGTAGATGGTCCCAAAGAGACTTAGAGTAGATGGACCTTCACAACCTAGGAGTAAGAGACCAAGAGGTCGTGGAAGGGGCCAAGCAAGAGAACAAACTTCATAAGCTAAACACACAAAGCAAGAGTCTCAATCATTCAGTATCCATCAACAAAGTCCTGCTACTAAACATTTAGCATAATTAGAGGCAAAAGCACAATGTACACCTAAACAAGGATAGCACCTCACACTATCTAATGAATGCCTCCAAGCCATACAAGAGAAGTCTATCATATCCATGGTCATCATGGAACTAAAATTTGGTCCATTCAAGGAGTTTGCACTAAAGGCTATGAAGACTCAACTTCAAGTGTCTTCCCTATGGCTTACATTGTCCAACAGTGTCAAATGATACCTAGGAGAAACTCTACAATTTTAACAAAATAAATAAGCTAATGTTATACTAAAGATTAAAGGGATCTCAATCCCATATTCAGTAGAGGCAATTGCTAAGGCCTTCAATATTCCAAATGAAGGAGCCAATGTGGCACAGATTTCAACCAAGTCAAATATAAATGCAAATAAGTTGTGGTTACAAAAGGACTATGTCAAGGATTATGAAGATTATAGTGAGCTTACAGTAGAAGAAAATATCTACTTCAAGATTGGAACTTACCATTTGTTCCCAACCAAGAGGCTTATAGGATCTCCACATACGTAGCTAGAGGAAGTGCAATACTGATGGGAAAATTCAATGCCAACATCACCCATATTCTCTTCTTGAAAATTCATAGGTGGTTCAAGGAGAAGAAGGTAAGGAAGCTGACACTGCCATTTCCTTACCTAATAAGGAAGCTATGTAAATAAGTAGGGATTCTAGGTTACACTAATGATGTCTCATAGAAAGCCTAGAATGCTTCCTATGCCAAGATGTTTAAGTTAGTGCCACCCAAGAAAGATTAGCTAGATAAGCTAGCAGGCACCAAAGAAGCTTTAGGATCAACTCTTGCTAGTACCATTCTAGCTACTAAGCAATAGCAATAGGTAGGACCTAGTAGTTCGTTGCCTACTGGGGATAGAAAAGAACAACAAGCTTCATCACCACCTTAAGATTATTGACCATCAATGAGCCATCTATGTCAAATAGTAGAAAAAATTAGCTAGGGAACAAGAGAAGGTACCAATCTCTACAAAGTTAGAGAAAGCTCTATTAGGTCCATAGTTTCCATAGATCTTACAAGTGGACAAGTATCATTGCATATAGGAAGAGAGGATGACTAGGGACAATAGATTTCTAGGAATGCTACATCATTTCCAGTAATGCTTGAAACTAGAAAAGGTGCCACAGTAGTGGTTGTGTAGCATTAGGATGTAGCAAGAGCCACAGAGGTCATCACTAACCACATCAAGGAATCTATCAATGTCTCTATTGTGGCACCAGCTAATATCTCTAGAGCAACAGACACTCAAATGTTAGCTGGTACCTCAATGACTTCTAGACAGACTAATGTAGATGGGCTAGGTCATGCAAAACCTTTTCAATATCCCTAGTGATATCACTGTAATGTGATCTAACCTCATTGTCACCAAAGGAAAGCTAGTAATGGCTAAAATAAGGACAAAACATGCAGAAGATGAAGTGTAAAGGCTATAAGTAGAATTAGCAACTCTAAAAGCCAAAAGAAGAGACCCTGCACAATGCATAGCCCAAAACTAGCTCAACCAATTTAGAACTAACCAAGTGAGGCACCTAATTGCCCCTAACATTCACATAGAGAAGGAGAAAGAGAAGGTGATGTGGAATGCCTCAATTTCAAAATCATAAGCCTATGCACACACCAAAGCCTTAATTACCCTTGAAGAAGAAAATAAGAAGCTCGTTGCAGATAATACAAGGTTTACTAATGTAGAAAAGTATAAACATGTTCTCAAGGAAATCATTCATCAAATTAGAGAACAACTAATGAGATTCAACCAAGACATGAGTTGATTAGCTCGAGAAAATAGAAACCTATCAATAAAAAAGGTTTGCACAATCTGACAAAAGTCTATAATTGAAATAAGCACATGCTAAAATGAGGCAAATAGACATGAAAGACTTGAGGAGCTTTTCAAGGAACAAGTGGGCATGTATAAACAAATCAATGAGAAAGAAATCTAGATGACAAAAGCCAAGATCAACTCTATCACTAGTCAAACTCCCGATTGGCAACCCATCTTGGATAGTCTTGCCCATGTCCACCAAGTTGAAGTTGAAAATAAGGACTTGTAGATTAAGGGCCTGATAGAAAACATGGGATTAGTGAATCTCTAATAAGCTAACCTGGCCATTCTAACAATATGACGTTCTCAGAACAAGCTCAAGCAATAGGTAGAAGCAATGTATGAAATGTACAAAAAAGAGTTTTCCAATAGAAAAGATGCATTGCAAAAATTACACATGGCAAACTTTGAGCTTTAAATAATTAAGGATAACAATAAAGGGTAGAAATATGTTGTAGCGAACTTGGCACATAGAATGTCTAACTACCAAAACTTAAAAATATAGCCAAATCTTTTAAAAAGTAAAGGTGGCAATTCGCAATGTGGTATGTAAAGGCCAATCAAATGTTTTCACAACTGTCATGCCCATGAGATGTACCAGCTCCATCCAACCTTGAAGAATTAGCATGGATAGTACATGATCCTAGGATAGAAGAAGAAAAACTTTAAGTGCTCCTAAATCATTTTTAATTTTAGAAGCCTAATGATAAAGGGAAGAATCCAATGGAAAAGCCTACATAGCCTCAAACATAAACTACATTGAGCCACTCTAGTCTTGTTTAGTGTTGCCTTATTTTGTTATGTCATTATGTCATTTTGTAAAAATACCACTATGGCATCTCAATCATGTAAATAGTTAGTCATATCAAGTCAAGTCTACCTTTCAATTTTTTAAGGGACTCTATCTTCATTTTGCTTTAACTTGAGGATGAATTTCTAGTCATAGTGACAATGCAATATCATAACTACAATATCATACTCAAATTTTTGAGCAATGCAATATCACAACTTCAATATCATATGCACAATCAACAACTTTTCATTCGAACACTTAGCCAAACTCTTGCAATTTTATTTCATAATTATAGTAGAGAGTGAATTCCTATAATGTGATGTTAGATAGTTGGCTAGAATCTTGATATGAGTAAATTATACTTGGACACAACTTATGCATGATAATAAAGACTGAAGCTATTTTCCATCATTGTAGCATCCACTTAGTTTTCTTTCCATTTACTTAGCATAATTTCTTGTTTGTTTTAGCCTAATAATTTACTATTCCAAGCATTTTACTTTACATATTTATCAAAAAAATTGGAATGGATATAACTAGTTTTGAGTGTTAAGTATAGTTACCTGGTAACCTAGTAGTGGCATTGCTTAAGTCACTTAGTAGTAATTCCACTTGGTAATTCCAATGATAGCTGCATGAGTCCAAGACGTGATCAGTAAACTAGGAATGAATACCTATCACTCTAGGATAGAATAGATTTTCATTTTAGTATTACTTAGACTTAGGCTTAAGTTTCATTTTCAATCATGTTCATCACTAGGAGTTATTCGAGCCTTACAACATCAATATTCATATGCCTCACTACAAGTTAAACTATATAATAAGACTTCACTAACTCAAGGTAAGAGGACAATGATCATGAACTTAGCATGAACCATTAGCATAATTATGGCTGGGGCATTTTCATTATGGTTGTCTTATTCTAAACAACTAGGGAGAAGGACATCATACAATTCATAGCTTCTTATAGGACTAAGGTCAATTAATTGTTCTAGCCTTTACTTGAATTTCAAACAATTCCTGCTAAACTCTATTTTAGAGAAGATTCAATTAATGACATCTCTAATTAAATTGGCCTTAAGTCTGCAGCCAATTTTTTGTAAGCCTATCTATTGGTAAAAATTTCTCCATTCATGTTCTTCATCAAAGGCCTTTACATGGAACTATTAGGGATAATCATGATCTTTATCATGATAAAAGAGCAACTCTGGGTCCTCCTCGTCTAGATCCTGTAGCTTCAATTCTTCATTTGGTTTGATCCATCTCTATAGCTGAAAATAGAAAAATCCAATTTCTACAAATATTTCATAAGTGCTTGAATAGGTACATCTTGGAACAATAGGTTAGTTTCTTCTTCTTTTTTTACGTATTTCTTTGGCATGATGAATGTCTAGCCTTGTTGACTACTTGGATTGCAAATTAATTTCAAGCTCTACTCTCTATTTTTGCCCCTTGCACAATTCTTACGAAGTTTGCTAGAATCTCTCTTAGAACTTATCTACACAATGATGGTTATTAGTAAGGCTCATAAGTCTTTAAGAATGATTTGAAATGTAATCTATCTCAAATGACCTTTAGATTCATTATTTAAATTCCTCTATCATTGTACTTCAATTCTTAACTTCGTTGACCAGGCTAATTAATTTTAAAATCTAGCAAATCTCTATCAAGAAATTGCTTCTTTTTCATTTAATGTGCTGGAGAGGATTGGTTAGGCTCCTTTTTAAAGTGGAATAATGGCCATTTCTTTTATTTTGATTTGTATCTTAGGTCGAATTCAGGCTTGAATTGGAGGTAAATTTTGCATAAATTGAACATGAAAGGCATTTTCTTCTTTTTAAGTCTTACAACAAAATGGGGAAAATGGGCCAAGCACAATTTTCTCCAATTTAGATTCTCATATGGCTGAATCAAGGAAAATGGGTTCTAGCTAGTTTGTGAAATGGCAAAAAGATAGTTTTGTGTAGTTCGGGTTCCTCTTTGGCCAAAATGGGGAAAATAGGTTCTAGCCAAGTTATGAAATGAGCTAGGTGCACTTTTCTCTAGTTTGACTTTTCCAAGGACTAAAATGAATCTTGGCCAATTTGGAAGTGGGGAAAAGATGGTTTTCTCTAGTTCAAGTTCCTCTATGACTAAAATGGGGAAAATAGCTTCTAGCCAATTTGTGAAATGGGAACAGGATGGTTTTCTCCTGTTCAAGTTCCTCTATGTCTAAAAAGGGTAAAAATAGATTCTGGCCAAGTTATGAAATGGGCTTGGTGCACTTTTCTCCAGTTTGACTTTTCCAAGGATCGAAATAGATAAATTAGATCTTGGCATTTGGAAGTGAGGAAAAGATGATTTTCTCTAGTTCGGGTTTCTCTATGACCCAAATGAGAAAAATAGGTTCTAGCCAAGTTATGAAATGGGCCAGGCATGCTTTTCTCTAGCTTGACTTTTTGAGCAACCATATATCCACTTGCCTGTTTCAACTTTTCCATAAACCTTATAGTCATTACTTAATTTGAACATGCCTTTTTCTCTAGTTTGTCAATCATGATAAACCTACCTTGATGTATGACATCATCACCTATAGGATTTTAAATCATTAGATAAAACTTTAATCCTATGTGTTGGCCATATAAAATTTTATGATTCAAACTAAGATTCAAACCTGAGATTTCTTCAAGCTAATATAAAGTATGAGATAACCAATTTTGATGCTTCATATTGGGACAGAATCAAGTTCTTCCTACCTCATGAAAAAGGTGAAGTACAATTTATATTTTAATCTTCTAATTGGCCAATATGCCTATTAACTATTTAACTTTTGATTTAATCTTGGCCAAGTAGTTCTTTTCCCAATTCATGAACTGAAACTATTTTGGCCTACAACTTTTATCTCATTGAACCTCAAACATGAAACCTTTCTTCTGAAGTAGAACTAAATTGATGCTATCATTATAAACTGGCTATTAAAGCTTTTGCTAAGACTTGAACCTAGAACCCTTTCAAGCCAAATTTTTACAAATAATATTTAGCTTACTTTCTACCACCTTATTTTTTGTATAAAACATAACTGGCCAATAATCTTGCACGTCATGGCTTAATTTGATTTTTATATTAAACATTGAATTTCTTGAAATCCAATTTATGTTCCATTAATGGCCAAAATTTCTTCAACAATATGATAAGTTGGAAATTAGATACTCCATGCCTCAATTGTCAAAAGCCAAAGGCTTAAGACCTACTCCCAACTTTTGAAAGTCATCACACTTTAAATGAAACATAAAAAATGAAACACCTTCTGTACACTACTTTTTTATAACCCCTCCCATTCTAAAAAAAATACATGCTCTTATACATGTAATTTTCTAGATGTATTATACACTTTTACTTAAGTTACACCTAAAAAGTAACATTTAAGATGAAACATCAATACTGCCCCTTATCTATACACTACTTTTTTTTATTCCCTTGCACCTTGCTACATGAAATTTGGTAGCTTTATTCTTCATTTTTCATTCTACCACACCATAAAAGCAATAGTTTATATGAAACACCAATAAACACCCCCTCCCCTTGCAATTAACTACTTTCTCTTGTCCTAGTCACTAACAACTATACATTACTTTTTCAACCTCCCCCTCCCTCTATCAACTACGTTTCCCTCTCTTACTAGACATTCACTTACCTTTAAAGCAAATGTCATCATAAGGACATTTGACAAGACTATATTGACACTACTATAAACAACACCATCTCCTCCTCTCTATCCTCAATTTCAAACTCCTACTCTTAACTGAAAATTTTTTAATGTTGAACTATCAGATATACCTTATCTCTACCTTCATATATAAATTATATATAATCTAGTTTAATTATGTGTCTCAATCACAGTTAACCATACAAATTAAGCTTACACAAGTGTGATTGGAAAGATAGTGACTAGCAACCTAATCCTTAACTATTTAAGGCATTTAAACTACCCTCAGTCCATGGAATTTAACTATATTGCATATGAAAACTTCTCATCTATATGGTTGGGCATAGGGTCTACTCTACCATTCATCAAAAGTGTTCTAGAAAAATCATTACTAATTAACAACTAGTCATAGCCAAATGGCAATAGGATGCTACTAGAAAAAAGTAAGCAATAATGAAGAAAATCATTATTAGAAAAGAATAAATGATTTGCTAGGAGCATGCTAGTTGAAATCTACTTGTAATAAGGGTTATCAAAGAGATGCTATTTCTAGTCCATTAGTACTAATAAGTTTCAAACTTTTAGAAAATCAATTTTCTAAGATTGTCAATTCACCTTAACATTGCAATTGGAAGGCCCACATGGATAGACAAAGCCAACGTGTATGAAATTCATGTTTACTATTTTTAGTAAACAAAATGGTAATGGGGATATGACACTTTTCATACATAGTAACCCCCAGATTTGGACACCCACCTAACTTGCACGTAGATAGAATTTGCAACAATCAAGCTAGAATTTATAGTAATCAAGTCAGGATTTGCAGCACCAATTAAGCATAGTTTGCAACCAAATTTGTGGTCAAAACCCTCTAAAAACTAAGCCCCTACACCATGAAGAGGTTCCACCCCCTCAACATTTAGCATACTTTGGCATTTTTGCATCTGAGGGCTCTTGCAATCCTTGCATACATATAGCTTCTTGGATCTTTTTAACATGGAACCTATTTAACCCTTGTTACCCCTTTACACCCTTGAGATTTTTGAGATTTTAGACCAATACTATGCACTTGGGAACCACAACTCCCAACATTTCCCACTCTGGTAAACCAAATTTCTTATACTTCTTACCCTCCCTACAACAATGTGTAGATTTGAGAAAGTAGCAAAGGTTCAATACCATCAAGAGTGGCATAATGTCCAGATCATGGAGTTGATTGTTGCAGCTTCAATGGATTCTGAACTCTTGTCTAAGTCAACCCGCCCTGCTCATACAAGCCATCTTATACACATTTTCTATACCCTTGTTATTTTTTTTTTTTTTTTTTTGAAATAAAGCTTTACAAATTTATTTGTGTGCAAGTTTGATTTATTTATTTATTTATTTTAGTACAATTTACATTTAGACTTGTATTCTATATTTGCATCTTTGTTACTCCATTTACATTTTCCAAGTCACTGGGTGATCTCCTGGACTGTCTAGTGTACCTTGAATTCCATTTTTTGGAGGCCCTGGTGATTTAGAGTTAAAATTATTACACTTAGATTTGCAGTTTTCCAATGACTAAATTTTTCAATCACTACAATTTTTTGACACTAGAAGGAGGGCCTCTATCCAATTTCTATGTCCAATCCTATGTGCATCATTGCCAACATTTCCTATCATCTCAAAATCTTTAACTTATTATAACAAAACCTTCAAAATCTGCTTAGTACCCACAACTGCCACTCATACCTCCTACAACAGAATCCTAGCATGGAAGTTATAAGTGTTTGCATTTTTTGGAATTTCACAATAGTTGCTGTGCAATATAAAGCCAGCATTGGTTTCATGATTCAACTTTTACCCCTTTTTGCTATCATATTTTCTCAATAAGGCCACCATTGATGATTCAACCACCCAAATCCCTATCCCCGCTTGTTGTGAAAATTGGTAGCTTACCAAAACCTTTCCTTTGTGAACAATCAAAGTTTGCACTTTGATTGTCAACCCCTCCCTCCACCCCAACATTGCCAAGAAAGATATAAGATCCTCCTTTCTTCTCACTTTTCTATCCTTGCATTGGTGAAATTGCCATTTCAACGTGGTTGGGATTTGACACCCACTGTTTACCACTTTTAGTAAAGGGGTATACCCACTTTGATATCAATTTAATATTTATAGTAAGTAACCTATTTTTAGCCATTTATTACCTTTTTCAGTAGTTTACAAATTTCACTTACTAAAATTTACACTTTTTACACCTTTTGTAACCTCATTAAGTCCTTTTTTTCCATTTTTCACCATGTTTCCAATAGTCAATCAAATTGCCCTTTAACTTCATTGACAACATGTCTAGCCAATAAGTTGTCAAGGTTTATGATCCCAAAGATCCCGTCATTATTGAGTGTAGGCAATCCTTGTGACTTAGAAGGCGAAGTCCTAAATTTTTGGTAATAAATGAAGATCAATACAACTTCATTTGTGTTAAGATTTAGGTTGGCATGTCGATTCCTTGCATGAAAGCAGAGGCCAAGAGGGAGTACAAGCTTATACAATGAGAAGGAAAGGACTATATCCCTTCCCCGTATGACCAGATACCCCTCAATGACATCAATGCATGCATTTTATCTTGATTAATTGAGATGGAAGAGGCAGATGAGAAGGTTAGCTCAGATGAGCACTAAGAGAAAAAGGAGGATGAGTTTAGGGTGGAATCTAAACATGAAAACATCCTAGGTGGGTTGTTTTAGCAAGGAACACCTAAGGCCACAGTGCCTACCTCCACGCCCCTTATCTTCTCTATGGAAGAGGTCCCACCATTCCTTACCTCTTCTTACCCAACCATGTTCAGACTAACACTAGTTATAGCTACACACTAAATACAATCAATGTCATACTCCATCAAGTTCCACTTTGCCATGTTGTTTGCCACCCAGTCTCAATCCATGTGACCATTGTTGATGGTTGTCACCACCACCAACCCATTGACCACTTAGACAAGGCCCACTATAGGACCCAGTAACCTAGGGGTCACACACCCCTTTCATCCCATTTACGCCTCAAATACAGACATAAACTTCATTTTCCTTGCTTGGCTCATCCACTACCATGGTCATACACCCTCTCCCCTCCATTCCACAACCAATACCTAGGCCACAAGCCTTCCAACAAATGCTGCAACCTTTTGTTCAAACACCTCAACTGACAAGAGTGCCACAGGCATGGATCAAGCATTCTAGGTGATCTAGGCTTAAATCTCAAACCATTAAGGTTATGGACTTTTACCAAGATGACCCCATCAATCTTGTAGTCCCATCCTTAACACTTCCTCCTAGTGTCCCTCTCTTCCAATTTATGAAGTACAACAACGAAGGTGATCCCAATGCTCATCTCACAACCTTTCGATCCAAATGCTTGTTGCAATCATAACTACACACAATCATAAGGATATTCCATATGTCTCTTATAGGGAAAGCACCTAATTAGTACTATGCCTTGCCTAGAGGATCTATATCCTCTCTAGAAGACCTTATATCACAATTCATTAACTGCTTCATGTATAACTTGAAGCTCGACATTATATTGACCAGCTCATAAAGGTCAAGTAGGGATCCCTTGAACTAGTGTACAAGTTCATCCAATGATGGAACGATCTACTAAATGAGATACCAAAGCGTATAGCCAAAACCCACCTTTTGGCTATATTCAAGGGGGTGGTTAATGATTTTGTCAAGTCCAAGCTTTATTTCCTTGACCCATGATCACTCAATCAGGCCTTCACCCAAACCAAAAACATAGAGGATGTTGTGGAGGCTAGCCATAACCCTATCTACATGACATATAAAAACCAACATATGTGAAGGAACAAGAAGAGGAGCAAGCAAAACAATGCAACGGTGGTAATCGTAACCAAAGAAACCAAGACAACCAACTAGGGGCCAAGGACCAAGGTCCCTACTAACAACCAAGAAAACTAGCCTTCTACATCTGGGGCCACTACATCAACTAATCCTAGACCTAGCATTGAGCAAAAGAATAGAACCAAATATACTAGGTTACCTTTAAAACCATCTAAGCTTTTGGACTATTGAAGAGTGGGGAGATCTAATACAAGCAAATGTCTAAAACTACTAATAAAAATCATAAGAGGCTATGTGAGATAGCTAAGGATCCCACTCGAGCAATGAAATATGATCCTTAGATACCCAAGTACTTCAAGCTCAACCACTTTTTCCACTATCATCAATTGCCTAGTCATGACACTAACTTCTACCTCATGCTAAATGATGACCTACAAAAGATGATAGACAAAGGCAAGTTGATATAATCCTATCTGACCACAAAACCAATCAACGCAAGTGGACAAAGACCCATTAAACACTAACAACAACACATATGTTATATCAGCATTCAACATTGATGATGATCAAAGGCCTACAAGGGAACCATTTGTGATTTGAGTACCCCCCCTCATAATGAAAGGGACTCTTTAGCTTCCACCAGCTCAAGATCCCCTTTTGTTGTGAGGATACCATCATGAACACCCCCAAGGGAACCTTTTGTCATCAAGGTATCCTAACCCACTAAAATCCATCCAGCCCATACAACAAACGTAATGATGTCTCGTGATGGCTAATGCCATAACCTCTTCCTCACAAATCAAAAATGATAACCAAAAAGCCTTAACCAAACAAAGGAAGAAGCCTAAGTATAAGTCCAACAACAAGGATGACAAGTAGGCCAAGACAAGGAAGGAAGTGGGCTTGTCGAAGCCCACTCCCATATCATCAATGCCCATGACCCCATCAACCCAGGATACTTCAACAAGTAAACCATGGGAGGATCCCATGAGCCAAGAGAAAAAGAAGTAGGAAAAGTCACAACAACCAAGGCTAAAGTACACATTTTGGCATGCATGAAGGAAGTAAAGCACAACTAGCATGACAAGCCCACAGCCAACAACAAAAAATTCCTCAGTGCATGAAATAAGTCAAGCAATCTCTCAAATAGAAGAACATAACCTTGAGCTTGTACAACTTGATTATGACTTCCACTCATATCATGAAGCACTAGTCAAGATGTTGACATCTATCCTCATTAGAGAAGACATTTTAGCTAATAAGGAATCCATCCATGCAGTGATGGTTTCTTCTTTACCAAGCAAAACAAAGTTAACATTGCTAGTGTTTCACAATAGCAAAATCAAGACCAGTCCCCAAAATGGTGAACTAATAAGGGCTTCTCTTTTCATCACCATATGAGTAGGCTAGTACAAGGTGCATCAAGTGCATGTGGATAATTGAGCCACTATGAATATTGATGAATCATGGTTTGCCAGGTGTTGATATCGAACCCTTGATATCAAACCTCTGATATTGGACCCTTGATATCAGACCCTTGATATCAGACCCTTGATATCGGACCCTTGATATTAGACCCTTGATAACAAGCCCCCACTATTGAACCCTCAATATTGGACCCTCGATATTGGGTACATGATATCATTGCCTGGCCAATGATATCAGATACATGATATCGTGCTTCCTATGTCAGCCTATAAATACCACATTTGGGCACACAAGAAGGGGAGGTAGGTTAGTGTAAAGGTAGAGTCCTTTTGTTTATTTTTAATTCCTCTCAACTCTTTCCCCAGTGCATGCCTGTAGTGTGATGATTGTAATTATATGAGACCTTTATTTGAGTGTGACATACTTGGATACACACATGACCGACAATAAAGATCGAGATTACTTCATCATTGCAGCATTGACCTAGTTTTAATTACTTAATTGTTATTGTTATTGATTGCTTTCTTAATTAATGTTTCTTTACCTTCCTTTACTATCCCTATTAATAAACACAGAATGAGTACAACTTACTCACAAGCATTTAAGTGTGACTACTTGATAACCCAATAGCATATCTAGGAGTGCTAAAGTAATATATGCTTGGTAATCCCAGAAGTAGTACACGAGGTTCAAGATGTGTACAAATGAATAAGGATAGATTCTCATCACACTTAGGCTAACTTAGATTCTCTTTTCCCACTTCCTCTTAGCTTAAAACAAAGTTATTTTCCATTGCCTCTAGGAGTAGCACTAGTTTAGAAGTCATATCATATACCTCACTTTGGACTAAATCATACATGACAAAGCAAATACTAGTCCATGTGGGAAGATAGTAAACTGCAATCAACATGTAACTATCTAGATACCACAACTAGCTTGTCTACAGAGTTCGACCGAATCATGCGTGAACACTCGTATTCGTATGGCTGAATGTAGGTGTACCTAGCCACTCATCATTGGCACCATTGCTGGGGATGGTGCTAGTTATTTAGATTAGTTACATCATCCAAGATCACTATAACAAAGTATTCATGATATATCTCTTAGAAAAGAACTTAATTTCAATTAAGTCACACACAAATTTACAAAAATGTCTCTCTCACAAGACTATGATAATGCAACAGCCAGTAAGGCAATTCATTAGAGAACCAACAAATTATACAATGATGAAGACGAAGTTTGAAGTACTCAATCTGATGCAGGGGTCTCCTATGTACAAAAACAAAGACAACATCATCCCAACTCACAAATTCATAACCTACCTAGTGAAAATGAACCCATGCTGGCCACTAAGAGCCTAATGCATATACAAGAGGCTATTCAAATATCCCGCTAGCATTGTAAGGAAATCCGTCTACCCAGGCTTGATTTAAACAACTTTTCCAAATTCTCAGGAGGCTATGATTTAGATCTGCAACATCATTTACAAGCCTTCCATGATGCCTGTATATGGAACAATATTGATAATGAGTGCCAAAAACTTAAGCTCTTTCCTACAATACTTTTTGGCCAAGCAAAAGTATGGTATAGGTCGTTAAGACCAAAATCAATTCAATGTTGGCCGACAATGGTAGAACTCTTCAACGAAAGATATCAAACCTATGCCAGAGTGTCAGCCTTGAGGAAAAAAATCTAAAAGTGGAAATAAGCACAACATGAACCCTTGGACATGGCCTTAGAAAGATATTATGCATTTTTAAACAATTTCCCAGGTCATGGATTCTCCGAGAAAAGGTTAATATACCACATCATAGATAGGCTCTGTAATGAAACAAGGGAGATCCTAGGGATGTATGCCCCAGGTCAACTATATGAACTATGAACCCACCAATTCTAAGAGCTTATTAAGTGGGTAGCAAAAGAAGAAGGAGAAATGGCTAAATGGGAGAATGTTGAAAGCTTTCAATGGGATCAAAATCTCAAATTAGCAAAGGTCCATGATCATGAAGAGGAGAAATCAACTTACCTCAAGGAGGTGGAATCATCTTTGCCAATACTACAATCACTAGATGAAATTGAGGCAAAGATCAATAAGATGATGGAATGGATGCATGAAAAATGTGGAGAATATTCCAGCATTATTAGAGGTAGAACTATGATGAACCAAGAAATAGGACAGAACACCACTAGACAATCAGAAAGAAGGGTTGAAGAAAATAAGGATAAGAACTCAACTACAAATCATACGTATTAATGTAACCTTTGCTTGTATGATCACCCCAAAGGACAATGCCTGATCTTGTCACATTTATATGAGCATTGGGAAAGAATGTTACATCCACCCATGAACATTACTTGTGCTACTATTGTCGACCATAGTGGGAATCCTCCACAATGTCAAAAGCATCCTTTCTTTAGGCACGACTAAGAAAAGAGACAACATGCTTTTGAAACCACTGCATCCTCCCACTCAACACAAGTTCAACATTGTGGTGCATCTTTCTCCTCAAACCCAATGCCTCGTGTTACCTTATCAAGGCCACCAATCAATACTCCAACAACCACATGGCCTCAATCCTTGCATACCATCTTACGGTTAAGGGTGCCATAGTGGGTCAACTCCGTATCAATTAACGACATCTTCTAACTTGCCCCACTATGTCAACTTTAATATAGTGTGTGCACCCCACTTTGAGTACATTCCAACCACTACATCAAAAGACACCCAATGGTTTGGATATGACTAGGTCCCAATATTTCTGAAATGCATGCATCCAACCCTTCCATTTATTAATTCTCACTATTATCAAAAGTTTAGTTATGGGGGATATCCCCCATTCTAACAAATAGAATTAATAAATGTTTTTTCTTTTCTTTAATTTTACAATTTTTTGTTTTCCAATTTTTCATCTTTCAATTTGTTGTTTTATCTTTTTATTGGTTGGTTCATCTTTTTATTTATTATTTTATCTTTTTATGGGTAATCTCATCTATGAATCAAACACTCATGTGACTCGTTGGTTGAGGTGTTGTTCTTGCTATCAAGTCTCAGGTAACTAATTACTTGGACAGCGATCCCATCACATCCACCCACCCATTCTATTAATAAGAGGTTCTACTCTAGGTATGATGATATTCTTAACATCATTAAAACTTAAAGCAATTTTGTACTCATTAAGCCTAGAGCAAAGAATGATGGACTAAGAAGGAATGACTAGGGTGTGACATCAAGGGGACTTGTGGATTCTTTTAATGACATTTGTAGGAGTTATCATGTAACTTGGTCATACTAAGATCATTATAGATCTAACAAAAAATGGTAGTAAGAGTACTAAAGGCACCCAATAAAGAAATCCCAATGCTATTCTAGCGGGGTCCCACTAGAAATACATGCACCCATGCCTGAAGGTAGGTGGCTTCTCTAAATTACGCATCAAAAAAAAGGGAAGAAGAAAAAAAAAGAGAGAGAGAAAAGTATGCCAAAGTAGCCAAGAAAAAAGTGACAAAAAGATCAAGACAAGTGTGCTGCAAATTTCCAATCACTCCTTCCTTGAACAAAATGCCAAGTGATCATACACCTTGCTGTCATGATGCTCTTATGGTTGTCCATCATTGGATGAAACAATGTAATGTCACTGATTGCAAGAATGGACTTGGTCTTAATTTTGGAGTGACAAGCTAATGATACATTAATCACATGCTACACTTAGAATTCATTGTGCCCTAGGTCAATTACCTCATTTTCTAATCTCTACAATACCTTCTACAATTTGCCTCATCTCGCTATTCATGTATTTGTGACCCATGTCTTGTGTAGCATTGAATTCATACCTCATCATAGTGGTATCTACATGTGTGTGTTTTGTGGAGCTGGTGTGGATTACATTTAACCCTTCTAGTACCTACAAACATTTTAAGGTGTAGTTATGTAAGGGCATGATAGGTAGGAACTTACTTTGGGGAGGACCACTTACATAACTTTTGTAATTTTACTTGTTGCATACCACCACATCATTTTATACCCTTTGAGTACTTCATTTCCAAATCTATTCTTTCCTTTGTCATCATTTTATCAAACACTCCTCAAAACCATTAAATGTCTTTTTATGTGTCACCTAAACAAATCAGGTCTGACATTAAACTTTTAGGGAAACTTCCTTGAAAAAAATTTCTCACTCTAAAATCACACTAAGCAAAGAATTCAACATTTATTAAAGGCAATGAGTAAGGTATGAAATAATTGAATTTCTTTCAATAACCTTACTAATAATTGATCTTTGTGTAATTATAGATGGCCCCTAAAAGAGGACAATAAGGAGGACCTTCTCAAGGTGCAACTAAATGCCCAGGGGGATGCAAAGGCTAAGGACCTCATGAAGACCATGTAGAGTAGCAGGCAGAATCATTCAACATCCATCAGGAAACTCTTGTTGCTACATAATTTGGCTAAGCAAAAGGTGGAGAGGTCAGGGCCCAAGCTTATGAAGAGGAACAACGACTATTTGCGGCATTGCATGTTAATGCCAATCAAGTGTTCCTATAGCTGTCGTGTCCATGGGAATTTTCAACTCCATCAAACATTGGAACAAAAGAATGGACAACTCATAATCCTTGAATAAAAGAGGAGAAACATTAGGTGCTTCTTCAACGGTATCAATCTCAGAAGCCTGGAGGATAGCACAAAGGAGAGGCACCCATGAAGAAGCCACCACCACCAGGAATCCCATGAGTTCCATAAGTTTTGTTTTTTGTGTCTGTGTCCAAATTTTGTTCAATCCCACACTACAGCATGAAATAGTCCATCATCATTCAATAATCTCATACCTATCCCTTGTTTGTAATTGAATGAACTTGTTCCTCACTTTCTTTGACCCGAGGAGGAGTTGTTATTCAGTCATGGGGGTACAATGAATCATGGTTTGTCCAGTGTTGATATCAGACCCTTGATATTGGACCCCTAATATTGGACCCTTGATATCAAACCCTTGATATTGGACCCCTAATATCGGACCCTTCATATTGGACCCTTGATAATGGGCCCCCGATATCGAACCCTTGATATCAGGTATGCAATATTGCAACCTGGCCAACGATATCGAATACACAATATCATGGTTCTTATGTCAACCTATCAATACCACATTTCAGCGCATAGGAAGGGGAGGTAGGTTAGTGTAGAGATAGATTCTTTTTGTTTATTTTTTGTTCCTCTCAACTCTTTCCCTAGTGCATGCTCGTAGTGTGATGATTGTAATTGTACGGAACCTTTATTCAAGTGTGACGTACTTGGACACGCACATGATCGGCAATAAAGATTGAGATTACTTCATCATTGTAGCATTCACTTAGTTTTAATTTACTTAATTTTTATTGTTATTTCTTTTTTTCTTAATTAATTTTTCTTTACCTTCCTTTACTATCCCTATTATTGAACGTGGAATGAGTACAACTTAATCACAAGCATTTAAGTGTGACTACTTGGTAACCCAGTAGCATATCTAGGAGCGCTCAAGTAATATATGCTTGGTAATCCTAGAAGTAGTACACAAGGTCCAAGATGTGTATGGATGATTGAGGACGAATGCTTATCACACTTAGGCTAGCTTAGATTCTCTTCTCCCACTCCCCCTTAGCTTAAAACAAAGTTATTTTCCATTGCCTCTAGGAGTAGAACTACTTTAGAAGTCATATCATACACCTCACTCTGGACTAAACCATACGTGACAAAGCAAATACTAGTCTGGGTGGGAAGACAGTGAACTGCAATCAACGTGTAACTATCTAGATACCACAACTAGCCCATCTACAGAGTTCAATCAGATCGTGCGTGAACGCTCATATTCGTATGGTTGAGTGTAGGGGTACCTAGCCACTCATCAAATATCATCCCATGCATCATAGTTAAACATTTAGGCTTAACCAAGTAGATGCAACATACAACAACCATAGCTTTCAAGTCTTTTAATGGATCACAGGTTGCTATTAAGGGGTCTATCTCCTTGGACTTTGTGGTAGGGGAGCAATTCCCCATGACTGTGGATTTCTTAGTGGTAGAGGAAACATCAAGTTTTAACCTTATCCTAGGAAGACATTAGTTAGCTCAACTACAAGTCATATTCTCACCTATCCACCAAGACATTCACCTTCCTTATGAGAAAGGTGAAATCATCATTCATGGTGATCACACAATGCCACTAGTAGTCAACAACATGGATGTAGAACAGGGATCTGAAGTGGAGTTTCAAGATGAAACTCCCAACTATGAAGTTAAGTAACCTAAGAGAGAGGGGAAAGCCAAAGACAACAACAAGGGATAACAAGACATGCTATGGGAAGAGCTTCCTTTCAACATCATTAGTGAAGGGGATGGGGAGTACAAAGTTGTATAGAATAGGCCTTATACATATTCTAACCTTTCAAAGATTAGGAAGAATTTGCATAAATGATGTACACCTTGATCCTTTCATTTGATGCCCTTATAACCTTGTAACCATATGTAGCCATAAAAAGTTAGCCTATATTTTCTTATTACTAGTTTATATCTTTTTACTTGTCTTATTTTAACCTTTTTCTACATATAGCCTAAGATTTACTTTCGTTTCCATTTTTATTTGTTAAATCCTTTTTCTTTCTTTGTTTTTTTTTTTAGTGAAATATAAACAAGAAAAAACCCATAAAAATTTTAAAACATAAAATTAATAAAAATAAGTGTTTCCCTTCAAAACAAGCCCTCCATGGCCTACAACTGGCAAAGAAAATGGTCCACTATGATCTTAAATTGGAATCATGGCTTGCCACAGCCTTAAACTAGTGATAAATGGAAAGCAAATGGTCTACCATGATCTTAAACTAGAACCATGGCTTGCCATGGCCTTAAACTAGTGATAAATAGATGGCTTGCCATGGCCTAAAATTGGCAAGTATTCCATAGCCAACCATGGCCTTAAATTGGCAAACAATATTACATCTCATATGGGTTTATAGTCAACAAATTTATAACATTATAGTCAATGTAGCCATCTATAACACTATCATTTAAAATGTTTATAACCTTAAGACCTTAAAATAGTAAAGCCATCAACAACATATATAGTCGAAACCAAAATGAAAACTTAAAATTTAAAATGTCTAAACATACATGGCCATAGCCACACTATGTGGCAAACATGTTAAAATAATAAATAAGTATAAATTTTCTACAACTAAAACATTGGACAACACTAGCCATACAACATTCATTAATCAATTAAAATGAAACCAAATGTAGTCACATCAAGAATTTGGTAGTACTAAGGAGCATCCAGAGAAGAAGGTGGTTGATCATCATCATTGCCATTGCCACTGGGGCCACCAACATTGCCTAATGCTTATGACATAAAAACATGAAACCAATTAGTAACCAATAGCTAGAACTATAACTTAAAAAAATTCAAAATAAAAAACAACAACAACAAAACATAAAGCCACTAGACCTATGGGGAATCTAGCTCCATGAATTCTAGGGGAACATGTTGAAGACCAGTCTCCAAACATTGGAGGCTTTTGTCTTCTACCATGTTGGCCTAGTCAACATCCCCAAAATTAATACCCATAAGGATGTTTGTCTTATCCACACCCATTCATATCAATGACCTTTGTGACACTATAGCCTTAGAGACCTCATCTGCAACTATAGTAATCTGAGGAGTAGGGGATTCAGTTATTATAAGAGTGCTTTCAAAAAGTTTGTAACCACTCTTAGCCTAAATTCCCTGAATGAATAGCTTCATCTTGCACCATTCAATTGAATCCTCCTTCATCCATTTAAGGCATGCCTCCTAATCAAGTTTATACTACCTCTTATGATAAGTCCCACTCTAGGACCTAGCCACAATAATCCTTCTAGTCCTTGGTCTTTTGGGAGACCAAATCCAGTTGCATCCCCTACTCTGCTATCTCCTTGTCAAGGGTAACCTTGTCATGGATAGTATGCCAATAGTAGGCCCATGTGATCTCCTTGGTCTGTAAGTTCTCTAAGTTAGTCACTTGGGCTTCCATAAGGGCCTTATGGTCCTCAAGGTCTCTAATCCTCTCAACTTTTCTTTTAGTCTCCTCCCTTAAGGCCATAACTTACTTCAATAGGGATTCGTTGGACCTTTGAAACTACCATGAAGTTTTTGCACATCAAACTGCAAGATCAGTAGTATTTTTGTATAACTTCAAAGGGACATTTTGGGTAAAAGGAGGAAGCTTAGGCAAGGAGTCAAACTCCATGTCACAATATAGGTTCCACGCAACTGATGGCATTGCAAAGACATATATAACCATAAACACAATATAAAACCTAATATAGCCATAACATAGATTTAACTTATAGTAAATTGATTAGCCAAATAAAACATAGTTCTTACCGAACTCAGGTGCAACCTATCGCAAATGATTGATGATGTCCTTTGTCATTCTATGCATTAACTTTATCTTATCTAGGACCTCTACCCATGGTTTCATTTGAAATGTGGATGTAGAGGCCTCTACAGCTTACTCAGAAACTACAATAAGCATGATAATCATTGACCAGTTAAAAAAAATAATACATAAAACCATAGGCTATAACAAGTAGCACTAAGGAATATACATACTTGGCTCCTCATTCTCATCAGGGATGATGACTATGGGCTCTCCAGGAAAGGGCTTACCAAACAAGGCATCTAGATCATCCAATGGTACATTGACCAGCCCTTTAGCCTCATGCAATTGCAAGAGTGCCTTCTCTACCTATTGTTATTCCTTCTTTGTCGCAGCAGCAATGCACCTCTATGCCTCCTCTGTTGTAGTGACTGCATGTCTTTGCTCCTCCTCCACAATAGCAACTTGGGCTACTATATCCTAGTGCTTATCTACAACTATTATACATAAAATATATTAGTCCATAAAACAAAAATATAACTATAAGACACAAACATAAAATAGCCAAAACATAGTTAAGACATATCAATGACTACCTACTATGACTTGTTAAGCTTAAACTTGAGCTTCTTTGTGGTGGGTTGCTTTGATGCTAGCAGTGCTTCCAATGTGGGCCATTTCAACTTTTCCCTGGTTTCCTTGTTAGCCTCAACACATAACTCTCAAGCCCTCTCAATGTTCAGTGGAACTATGAGAGGCTCCTCCCCCATGCTGTTAGGGGATTCACACCACCTAAAACCAAATCCTTTGATGGTAATAGACAATGGCTTCCCAATGTCCTCTAGTAGATTTTGGACTATCATAGTTGGATAAAGATGCTTTATCCAAGGCTTAGAGAGTTGGTTTGGGTCTTAGCTTACCCATCACCCATTCCAACTCACCACCAAGAACTCCACAAATCTCTTTAGATGAGCTACATAAAATGCATAATGCATGTGAATTATGGTTCAAGTATCTTTGTGGAGTTTGAGGATTTCCTCCTTGAGGCTCATAGCCAAGGAAGAAGCCCAGTTAAAATGAGTACCCTCTATCAAGACCTTCTTTAAGGCTCATCCCTATGCAATGTCAATCACCCTCTTCTATGGTAATAGCTTACGAAATGTCTAGGACCTAAACAAGGGATAAGATTCCCTTACTTTAGAGTTCATGAAGTCATCCACAATCAACCCAAAATGACCATATTGAGGGCCTCACCAAGCCTTAATCTCCTTCTGATGGCCTATTTCCTTTGCTAGTTTGGTGATAACCTTCATCTCATCAATAAGAACACCAAACAAGTCATAGAAAGTTGTCCCACTAATGGCAATGGTGATTGGCACACCTCGTATTGTAGTGTGGAACATATTGATCCCTTCATCAAAGAAGTTGATGGCATTCAACATCTCTACAACAAGGATGAAAGAGATAGGGATCATGAAAATATCAAGCAAGCCTACAAGTTTGATGTTTTCCTAGACATGTTTAGGCATCTATCCTCTCAACCACTTCTATGTTGACACCGCCTCACCGAATTTTACGATGATGGTATCCTCCGAGCATCCTCAAAGAAATAAGGTAACATCAAAAGAAGTGGAAAGTCTTGCAAGGCAACAACAAATGCTTAGCATCAACATAAACATGTAGGGCAAAAATAAAATATAGTAAAAACTAAAACCATAAGTTAAGACCATAGAACTTTTAAGACTTAAGTAGCCATAGGAATCATATGTAAAACCATCCTTATTCTCACCTTTCTTCTTCTTGATCAGTGAAGCTCATGCAAAGGTCCTAATGGTAATGCCCTTATCTCTAATGTTCTTAGGGGTCATCCACTAGCTATGTGTTTTCTTGGCAACTCCATACTTCTTGTAAATAGGGTTAAACATATTGATGTATTTATCAAAGTTTCCTCTTAGCTGCTCATATATAATAGTTCTAATCTTGAGGCCTTAGATAAATACACTCAATGTGGTTTGAGCTATCACCAAGGTTTGATCATTTTTGATCAAGACTTGGTCACTAATCCTTTACCTGCAAGTTGTGTGTAAAATTGACAAGTTAGGAAACATGACTAAGTTGATACAGTCAAAAACGTTAAAAACTTATAATGATCATGCTTATGCCTGCAGTTGGTACACAGTGCCAAGTAGGTTCTAAAACAGCATGTGGACTCTATGTGACACCATTAGATTATTATCAACATTGTACTAAGAATACTCTAGTGTGCTCCAAATCTCCAATAAGTAATGCATGTCAATGATGTCCTTAGCCTTCGTTGACTCTCCTACTACTCAAGTTTCAAGATCGTCAGTTATGAACCTAACAATCAATCTTGTAGACCCAAGTAGCAAGGTCTCCACTATAACACCTGCCACATCTATAGGCAAGTGTGACCACAACATCGCACTAATGTTTTGCAGGATGTAGGCAAGGAACTCTCTTGCCCCTAATCAAAACCATAATGAGCCTTATTTTAAAAATAAATCTAGGATGGGGATTTTGGTCTTTGGTTGGTTGAGGTAACACAAGATGCCCACCAACCTACCAAGGCCTAAAACTGGTAGGATTGTGATCTTTGTTAACCATTTTTAGTCTTATTTTTCATACTTAACCTTGTATGACTCTTTTGAACCTTTTTTGTCTTTTATTTCACTTGTTTGCCTATTTCTACCTCCTTATAGCCATGGATAACCTTGTTTGCATTATATTTGGCATTAGAATAGCATTTTTTTGCATAATTTCATAAAATTTTGACATTATTTATTCATTTTTACCCAAGGGTCACTTAATATGCTTTTGTTAATATGCAGGATTAAAGTATGAGTACCTAGAAGCAAATCAGTTTGCCTTTGTGCCTACAAGGACCTCATGATGATATTGAGCAGTGTATCAACTTTGATTGCCCAAATCTTTAGCCTAAGAGTCTTGTCGATTACATAGCCTCTATCGAGAAACCTCTTCAATGGCCTAAAAACCTAGTTAAGGCCCTTGACCTTGAGGTTAACAACATTACCGAAGACTCTCTAGTTGAGGTTCTTGTCACAACACACAATGGTAAGGAGAAGACCCTAAAACTAAGTTCCTCACTAGAACCTCAACAGTCTCAAGACATCACCAAGGTCTTACAAGGCAACATCAAGGACTTTGCCCAGTCATATGAGGATATGCTAAGTCTAGATCCAAGTTTAGTCCAACACAACATCATACTTGATCCTAGCATTAGACCAATTAAGCAACAGGTTCCTAAGATTAGACTAGATTTGGCATTACTAGTTCGCAATGAAATCACAAAGCTCTATCAAGTTGGCATTCTCTGAGCTATTGACTATGTAGAATGGATGTCCAACATAGTGGTAGTCCCTAAAAAAAATGAAAATATCTACATTTGCATAGATTTCTGAGACCTAAATAAGGTAACCATCTAGGATGATTTTCCTTTGCCTAGTATTGATCAACTTATCGATACTATAGTTGGACATGCCTTATAGTCCTTTATGGATGGATTCTCAAGATTAACCAAATTAGGATCAACCCAAAACATTAGCATAGCATGACCTCCATGATCCATTAGAATATCTTTTGCTATACCATGATGCCCTTTGGCCTTAAGAATGCAAGAACAACCTACCGGAGAGCTATGATGTATATCTTTAGTGATTACATGTTAGGTTTTCTCAATGATTATGTAGATGATATAACTATTAAATCCAAAGTGATCAATGACCATGCTAATTACCTCGACCTTGTACTTAAACAATGCCTTAAGTATGAGCTTAGGCTCAATCCTAAGAAGTGTATCTTTGGTGTCAAGACCGATAAGATGCTTGGCCTTGTAGTGTCTGAAGCAAGGATATGTGTCAATCCTAATAAGGTTAAGGCCATATCCAAATTGGCAACACCTACTAACCTTAATGAGCTTCAAGGACTACAAGGTAGATTATAATTTATCCGTAGGTTCATTGCTAGGCTCATGAATAAGTTACAACCCATGCAACACTTGCTTAAGAAATGAGTTCACTATGAGTGGATGACTCAATGCCAATAAGCCTTTGAAAACCTTAAGCAAGAGTTGGCACAATTACCAATGGCTTATCCTCCAAAAGAGGGTAGGCCTTTTTACATCTACCTTGTAATCTCTAACATGTCCATTACCTCTCTACTTTGTTAGAATCAAAATGATGGAGTGAAGTTACCTATATACTACCTTAGCCATGCATTAATTACCCATGAGACTTGATACATCAAAGTAGAGAAGTATTGTCTAGCACTATTCTTCTTATTGAAGAAGTGAAGGCACTCCCTCTTTAGGAGCCAAGTCAACATCATTTGCAAAGATAACATACTAAGAGCCATAATGACCAAAATCTACAAAAGTAGTTGTATAGCTAGATGAAAAGCCATAATAGCAAAGTTTGACCTTCACTATGTCTCTCAGTCCTCAAAAAAAGGTTAAGCTATAGCCATATAACTCACTATTTCACCTATTGATGATCGAGAAATCATAGATCCTGAGTTTCCTGATGAACACGTCAACGTCATTAGCCAAGTGCCTAAGGGTTATGAGGTGGTTATGCACTTTGACAATGCATAAACTGCTCATGGGACTAATGTTGAACCCATCATAACATTCCCATATGGTGAAATCTAACCCTTCACCTATTATTTTAAGGTTCCATGCACCAACAACATAGTGGAGTATGAGGGTTTGATCAGGGGGATGATGGTATCTCATGACCTAGGAATAAAGCGCTTAATGATCAAAGGTAATTTACAACTTGTGGTCAACCAAGTAACTAAGGTTTATGCATGCAAAGACAAACATTTACAACCTTATTATGACCTAGAGAAGAAATTTTTCCAACAATTAATACACATGAACATCCAACATATACCCTAAAATGAAAATGCTATAACCAATGTCATTACAACACTAATCCTTAGTGTGACAACAGATGTGTTTAGCAAGTTACCCATCTTAACTATGGATTGTGCTATTCCCATAATCTAGAGTGCTAAGGATACCTTTGTGGTCGTAGTTCATACTACTCCTACAAGGAATGGTATGATGATATCAAATTTTACCTCAAGCATGATGAACCTTCACAAGGCTTGACCTCTACTCAAAAGGACATTGTACGTAAACAGTCAAAATAAAATGTCATAGTAGGTGATAACACATTATGTCAATGGTCATATGATGACATATTATTAGTGTGCCTGCATAAAATCTAAGCCTGAATAGTCTTAGAGCAGGTTCACAAGGGTGTGTGTGAAGGACATATAGGACCTAGAGTTATGACCTCTAAAATTAGAAGGTTAGGCTATTATTGGCCCTATATGGAAAATGACTACTTACGAAAGGTTAAGACTTGTGATACATATCAATGGCATAGTAACCTAGTACACATGCCACCAACTAAGTTACACATCACTCAAATCATGTGACCATTTCAACGATGGGGGTTGGATATTATTGGACCTATGATGCCTAAGTCTTCTAAAAGGCATAGTTTCATCATCATTACAACCAAATACTTTATAAAGTGGGCTGAGGCTATTTCCCTGAGGAAGACTACATCTAAATAAGTCTATAGATTCATCCTTGACAACATTGTAGCCCATTTTGGTATATCTATGACCATAGTCATAGATAATGGACCACAATTCAGTAGCCAGGAAGAAAAAAACCTTTATCATGACCTAGACATTATGCACACTTTCTCATCACCATATTACCCTCAATTTAATGGACAAGTAGAAGTAAGCAATAACGTCATCATTAACTTACTCAAAAAGATTCTAAACAACAACAAGCATAAGTGGCATGAGTAGCCTATCCATGCACTTTGGGTGTGACATCCCATCCTCAGATGTCATGGCCGATGTCAAATATACAATATATTAGACATTATGCATGCAAAGAAAATATACCAATGTGAAATATAAGTGATATTCAGCATTATGAATAAATGAAATAATAGGGAAAATGTAGAAAATGAAAGAAAAGAATGCTTTATTGATATGGAGAAGTGTATCTAGAGAGTGCTTTGAGAGAGTTCCTTGGGATTTTCTTCCTTTTTCATCTATCCCTTAGAGGCAATCCAACACTACCATCACAATTAGGCTTATAACCCAACTAGAAGGGTGGGCCAGTCCCCTTCCTCTCTTGCTTCACCCTGCTCCCGTTACTTGCCTCTCTAGGCTCCACAACTCCATGTTAGCACGACCTCTAACCCTAGGTATAAATGCCTTAGGTCAAACCCCCAAAGATTACCTAAAGAGATACATCCATTATTACAACATTCCATTTCAAGTCTTAATCACAACTACCCTTTCAGGTCTTATTAAGATAATGATAACATTTTTTATGAAGAGACACAATCTTCATTAGGCAACCACATCATTTGGGAATGGAGATGTGACATTGGGCCTATACAACTATCTATCATACGGCAACTGTTGTAATGCCTTATAGCCTACTTTATGGTTATAAAGCTATTTTACCTCTTGAATTATAGGTTTCATCACTCTAAGTAGCCTTATCTTGCTTCATCAACAATGAACAGAGCAAGGAGTTGCAAATCATGGACCTGGACTCAATGGAGCAGCAACGGGTATGAACACTTGCTCACATTAAGCAATATCAAGAGAGGTAGAAATGGCAACACCACCATAAGTTGATCAAGCATAAGATTAAGGAGGATGACCTAGTCTTCAAGGCTATCCATGGACATGTAGACACATTCTCAACCAACTAGAAAGGGTCCTTCCTCATCACCAAAGCCTATGGAAATGGAGCACATGGATGGGAATGAGTTGGCCAATCCAGTCAATCATTCCTATTTGAAGCCTTGTTACATGTAGCCTATCAAAAAAAATAGCCAATAGCCAACATCAATGGCCTATTGAGGCCTTAAATTGGTAAGATGATCTACTAAGACCTTAAATTAGCACCACAACCTGCCAGGACCTTAAACTGGCAACATGGCCTACCATAGCCTTAAACTAGCAACATTGGTGACTTGGGTAGCTTGGTTTTATTCATCATCCTACATGGCCTTATGCATTGTAATTTGACAATATTCTTTCTTTTCTTGATTTTCCTTGTCATCTTGGAGTTGTGCTTGCAAGATGGAGCCTGGAGTCATGGAGGTGCAACTCATCATGGCAGCAAGTCACCACGTGACCTCAATGCATAAGGTTTGGTGAATTTGCCCTACTCTACTAAGAGTGCTTGTGTCATTTTTGTCCCATTACCATTTTCTTAAGCCCAACCTCATAGCCTAATGATGACCTTCCATACCTTGGATAACAATGTCAACCTATGCTAGCACCCATGCATTATGGACATACGACATCCCTTCGGCATGCTTCACCTATAAGTCCACTTGAATGTAACACATCTCATTCAGTGGAAAAGCACTAAATCCATTGAGTGTAACACAACTCATTCAATGGGAAAACCAAATCAAACTAGCCCTGGCAAAGAAACCCAATGAAGGTTTCACCCCATAAAAAAAGGGGGGGGGAAGTAAACTGCCAAGAACCCAAATGGCCAATGAAAAATCAAAGACAAACCTATGGCTTTGAACATTCAAAGGGAGGAGCCCAATGGCTAAAGAAACCTTGGGGTGAGGTGCTAGTTCCTCAAACACATTTGTTGAATGAACCACACCTTTGAATATGAAGTACCAAGTTATAGCCATGTTGTCAACACTTGGAATTCATTGTTAGCCTTCATGACCATTTTCCTATGACCTCACTATCATTTTACCATCATAGCCTTACTCCATCATCATAAGCACTCTTCAGCATGGATTGACATAACTAGATCAAGCACAGAAAGCAAATAGTGGTGGTGGACCTATAGTGGTATTTTATATTCTTTTTCAGTGTCTCTCAGGTCAATCCTTGAGACACCAACAAAGAGAGGCCATTGAAACACCACCAAAATTGCATGTTTTAACTATTCTAGTCATGAAGCCTTCACCACATGAAACTTGAGGCTTGGAATTCATTATAAATGTGAAGATTATAATCCATAATGTGCAATATCACATACTTTATATTTTTGGGGTTGAAAAATGCTTCATAAATTGTCAAAGTCTCATCCCCTAAGTGAAAAAAAGTCACATAATGTCTATACTTAGGCTTGGGGGGTGTCTTAAAATGCCTTTTGGGATGCCAAAATTGGCAATTTGATGGGTATTATGGAGAATATGACAATGTTTTATGCTAGAGATACTTGCATGGGGGTATGACTTACCTATTAGGGATGTGGCCCATCTATGCCCAGCATGGAGGGATCTGGCATCACACATGCCCAATGTGGGAAGTATAACCCTTACCCCCTAGTGTTGATCCTTCATCCCCACAATGTTGGTTTACCTTCTCCCCCAGCATTACCCCAACATGGATAAGATCTCAACACCACATCAACTCCAATGTTGACCATGCACCTCAGTGTTGCAATTGGAAGGTGCAGCATGGGTGGACAAAGCCAGCATGGATGAAATTCACATTTTCTATTTTTAGTAAAAGGAAGGCCATGGGGGTATGACACTTTTCATGCATAGTAACCCCTAGATTTGAACATCCACCTAACCTAAACATAGCTAGAATTTGCAACAATCAAGCTAGAATTTGTAGTAATCAAGTCAGAATTTGCAACATCAATTAAGCATAGTTTGCAACCAAATTTGTGGCCAAAACACTATAAAACCCAAGCCCCTACACCATGCAGAGGTTCCACCCCCTTGGCATTGGCATACTTTGGCATTTTTGAATCTAAGAACTCTTGCAATCCTTGTATACATCCAGCTTCTTGAATATTCTTAGTGTGGAACCTATTTGATTCTTGTTACCCCTTTACCCCCTTGAGATATGTGAGATTTTGAACCAATGTTGTACACCTAAAAACCACAACTCTTAGTGTTTCCCACTTAGGTAAATAAAAAATTTTCATACTTCTCATCCCCTTGCATCAACAACGTTGCAAATTTGAGAAAGAAACATAAGTTCGACAGCATCAAAAGTGGTGGAATGTCCAGATCATGGAGTTTATTATTGTAGCTTCAATAGATTCTAAACCCCCATCTAAGTGCTCCCCCCTACTCCTATAGGTCATCTTGTACACATTTACTATGGCCCATTTATTTTTGTTGAAATAAAGCTTTACAAATTCATTTGTGTGCAAGTTTGATTTATTTGTTTATTTTAGTATAATTTACATTCATATCTGTATTCTATATTTGCATCTTTGTTACACCATTTACATTTTCCAAGTCCCTGGGTGATCTATCAAACCATCTAGGGTACTCTGAATCCCATTTTTTGAAGGCCCTCGAGATTCAGGATTAAAGCTATTGTGCTGAGATTTTCAATTTTCCAGTAATCAAATCTTTTAGTCACTACAAAGCCTATGTAATCTTTTCCTATCTACAATTGAAATTGCAAAAGGAGATCTCAATCATATAAGGAATTTTATAGTAGCACATCATTTCTAGTGGAATATGGGAGATTCTATATTAATCTTAGTTTTATTAACCAATGTTGTAATTTTTGTTGATCCTTAAAATGCAAATTAACAAGCTAGGGAGCAACAATTTATTGCACCTTTCTTTAGTTATGTTAATGCAATTAAGACACCAATTTTATTCTCCCTAATTATGTATATAAGTCATTGGTTGTTGATCTTGCATCATGATATGTATTCATTTAAATTTTGCATTACTTGCCTAGTAATTAAAGTTTTGCTTCATATTTAAATGATGTGATTTGAAATTTGAAATTTATGCTTTTCCGGGCCCCCCCCCCCCCCCACCTCAGAGTGGGCCATCCCTGATGTCCCCCCCATTGTAATTGTTTACTCGTGTACCATAACTTTTAGTAATACAAACCTGAACATTCTCTCAAAAAAAATGATGTGATGAAAAAACATGACATTCAAGTCCTTCATCCTAGGTATTATTCTTGTTTTTTTTTCTCTACTTATTGAGCTAGATAATGCATTAATGGTGTAACATGCCTTGGATATAGGATCATTTATATGTAAGCATGTAGTGCTAATTGTTCATAAGTCGACTCTAGATTTTAATCTTGATGAGTGGCGAGGTACCCCTACACTCAACCATACGAATACGAGCATAACACGCGCGATCCGGTCAAACTCCACAGACTAAGTGCCTACACGCCTCATGGAACACTTAAGGTTAATTATTCGTTGTCTTCCTAGACTTGCTTGTATTTGTCACGGTGTATGGTTAAGTAAGTCTGAGGTATATGATTTTTATAGCTTTTTTGGTTTTATCTCCTATGCTAAAAGGTGAAGGGTTGAAGAAACTAATTACTAACTCGAACTAACTAACTAAGTCTAAATTAATCTAGTGTCAGCATCCGTTCCCACTTACCATTCACGCCCTGAACCAATGCAACTGTGATTACCAAACGCTAATTGTTGCTGGGATCACCACGCGTAACGCACATGCTTGAAGCGGTCGTATTGAGGCACTTAACTAGGAGAGAAGGTTTGAGAAAGATTTAATTCCTAATAAAGCATTAAATGAAAAATAGTAAATAACAATAAATAAAAGTCCTAATTAGCTTATTCCATGCATTGCAAGCTTTATCCAAGAAGTTCGTCTTTATTGCCGTATACAAACTTGTGTTCAGGTATAATGTCTACTTAAATAAAGATCCGTTCACTTTGGAGTTCCTACTGCAGGCACATGGAAAATATTCTATCTCTGGAGAGATCAAACTGCCAAAGCTTCACTAAGGTCTAAGCCTAGGATGAGAAACAAGGGAGAGCTACCTCTTATTTATAGATATGACGGTGCACCGCGATATCACGGGAGATGACGCGATATCGCGGCAGATGCAATATCACATACGCGATATCATGGCCCATGCGATATCGCGTCCCATCATACCCCCATGACTGAATGAAAAATCGTCCTCGAGTTCCTTACAATAATATTAGGAAGGTATGGGATTACTGACTCAAATGGAACTAATGGGATGACATGTGAATGGATCATCATTACAAGACACAAAAAAACTGTTGTTCATGACAACAAGAGTGAACACCTTATTACATTGACATCAGGCCTCATTTGGCAACTGAGAAAGAGAGAGAAAAAGAAGTGGTGCTGCTATCAACGCCAAGATTGCGCCTTTCATTGTCCATCCGTAAGTGTGCCATCGCACCTGCTCCTTGCATAGCTACTTCAGCACTGCTTCATTCCAAGTGTTCCCTCTAGATCCAATCCATTGTTGCATGATTTCCATCTGCACACACAACACAATCTTATATTAGCAAGGGTAAATGAATTTCAATGTACTTGATACCTTGCTTCGGTGAAAGGTCTATTGGCTAGGTTGTGGTATGGCTGATTGTGGGTCTAGAGACATAATATTCATGACTACCGAAGGTGTAGGGGTTAGGAGAAAATCGAAAAAATTGGGCCCTGTACCCCCATGACTAATCGCAAACCTCCGATAGCAATAGAATGGAGAAAGAAAAGGAATAAGAAAGATAGATAAAAAGGGACAACTATGACATCGATGAAATGGATTTCAAGATGGAAATGAACAAAATAAAATAGATTGCAAAAATGTTAGGGGAAAGAATTTAACTGGTGCCCCAAATAGGAATGTCATTGGGTCCTCCCCAAAGCAGGCTCATGCCCTTAATGCCCTAACAAACCCACATTCAAAGAGTCCATAGGCTTTGGGAATGTCATTTGGAATAAGATTTAAAGTCTTAACCGCAAGAATTTACCAAAAAGAAAACAATGCATCCACCAAAATATACACTAATGATACAACCGACAATGAGGTGAATAATGGAGAGAAGGGTGGAGAGAAGAGAATGGAATGGAATCCCAAGAACAAGGTGGTGTACAACCCCTTGTGTGTTTCATGATTAATGTGACTTAGCAAATCTCATTCCAACTCTGGCCTCATACCAACCACATCCAGTGACTTCGCATCAATGCATTCAACCAATCCATCCTCTTGAAGTAACAAGAATGCCTTCACCCAAGAGCCACCACCATTCCGACGAAACAAAGGAGGAGAGAATGGGAAGCGAGAAGGGCCTTAGTTAGAGGGAACATTTTTAGTTCCATAACCAGTGCTTATAGCTCAAGGGATTATTTTGTCTAAGGGGTGTGCTTTGAATTTTCACTTTTTTTCTTCTTCTTTTTTTATGTGTTTATGCGTGAGAACCACACCATGCAAAGACTTTGTTATTTTTATTGCTCAACTTCCCGATAATTGGGTAACGTTAAAGCCGTAAGAAAACTCAAGAAGAAAACATTCAAGCACCCAAAAGAACGGCCAACACAAATGCATCAAGTTCCCTTGAAGTCACACCCTTTGCAAGCCTTGAGTCCTTCCTTAGTTTGAGAAATGCCCAGTCACCGATTCGTTAATGTTCTTATTAGAAAAGGACTATACATTTCCAAGCCGAGAGAGACCATAGAAACTAGTGGATGGATGGATGAAGTGAACTCATTGCCTGCCATATCAAAAGAAACATACCTTAGTATCAACATCATGACTTAAAGGTAAAAACCAAACATTAGCAATCAATAGAAACACAATTCATACCATCATGAAGAGCACTTATTAGTGACAAACTCACAAGGTGGATCTCACACACACACACACTCACACAAAAAATGAAAAAGTATAATGATGTTGAAAAAAAAAACAAGAAAAGTTAAAGAAATTTGTAAAATAAAAACGTGGAAAACAAAAATATGTAAAAAAAAACATGGAAAACAAAAACATGTAAAACAAAAACGTGGAAAACAAAAATGTGTAAAACAAAAACGTGTAAAATAAAAATGTGCTAAACAAAAAACTAAAAAGAACTAAGGGCCCCAAATGATTAGCATAGGTGGCCATCTCCCCCATGACTGAACTGTAGGGGAGAGATCCAAAATAATGAGCGTTTGTTTGAATTTTTTAGAGTGCCCAACTTCTCCCAATTGATGTTTTTAGATTAAGGGGTGGAAGTTGGCGATGCTCATATTCCAAGGTATCTATGCCTTCATTGTTGGCATGGGTTATTTCCCCAGTTCATTCCATGCATGTTTGTCGATTGCTCTTTCGACTAGCTATCAACCACAGGGTATCTACTACTGGTTGTGTGGTTGCTACATACAGGCATCTTTATCTCACAGTTTCAAGGGCATACCTGTTGCATGGAGGAGATGTTGTGCATTCCTCCATGTCATCACCCGATGAATCACTGTATGTGATGCATGGAACTTTCTTCTTCTCTATCTTTCCATAAATATTTACCTTAGATATCTCCAAGGAAAGATCGTGGATCCCTAGGTACACATCTATTGTACTCAGCCATGGCCTTCCCATTATAATTGGGAAGTCCCCTTCATTGTTGTTAACTTCTATCACCAGAAAATCTACTAGGTAGGACCAACCACACACAGTGATAACAATGTCCTCCACCAATCCCAAGGGAATGGTGATGGACTAGTCTGCCAACTCTAGTTGAATGTTGCTCTTCTTAAGTTGGGGCAGGTTCCAGGCTTGATACATCTCTCGTGAAATTAAGTTGACTCTGGAACCTGAGTCAAGAAGAGCCTTATGTGCTTCGTTCCCAGTGACTTGTAGATAAATTAGGGGACTCCTAGGGTCAGATAGTTTCCTGGGAAGGTGGCCTACCTTAATCCAGTCGGTTACGGTATGCGTTAACATAACCGTATGCATTGAGCTCTGATTTTGGACTGAAGGAAGCCCCGAAGCCTTATGTGTTGGAGGAGCATACCTAGACTCAACCGCTTGTTGTTGTGAGAGCTTGTCTGGGCTTTTGGTTTTGAAGAAATGTCTTCTCTTTTTATGGTTGTCAGAACCAGCAATGGGTTGAATGTTTATAGCTCTCATAGCATTTTGTGGTTGTGGTTGAGTGGGGAGTTCCCCTTGCATTGTTGGAGCAAGAGGTATGGGAACTACAAGTGGGAGAGGTGCGGATGGAGTAGGAGGATGGTATGAATATAGAGCATCTCCTGGAGGAGAAGGAGTCCTTCTAAAGTACTCCTAAACTTGGTAGTAACATTGAGGAGTTGTGTGACCCATAGAATCACTTGGAGAAACCAGTTGCTGCACATAATATCCATGTGGGTCAAGTTGCCGGTAAGGGTATTGATGTTTAGGCGGTGGCATCCCCCATGACTATGGGTATTGCCACTACTGATGTTGCCCATAGGGTTGTCGTGGAGTTCCACTTGGATAGTACGTTAACGATTGGTGGAACTGTCTTAGGTTACCTTGGGGATAAGATAACCTTCGAGGTGTCTGCCGTCTGTTGAGTCTCGGGTTAAGTGCATATACCCCAGACTCTTGTAGATGTGAGATGATTGGACAACATCCCTTAGGATGGTCATAGTGGCAGATCTCACATCCACCATCATTGTCTATGTCTAAGTCCACAACCTCATCGGAGATAGTTATTTTCCCCTTACCCTTGTCACGTATAGGGCCTGAATCTCTCTGCTTTGTCTTGTTCTTGTCACTACTTTGTTCCTCCTTAGACTCCTCTACGATTTTCAGGACAATTTCAATTTTACTATCTAAGGAGCTCCATACTTCATCTACCTTAGCTGATACTTCCGTTGTTAGCTTCTAAAGTGGCAATTTTTTTCTGTTCACCAACTCTTCGAGTGGTGACTCATCCTCTTCATTGCAAAATCTCACTCCCTTCTTTCGAACAGAGGGATCACGATTGTATTCTTTCGCACTCTCTCTTTTTTATAGCTCCTCTTCTTCTTTGGCTACTTGTTCCAACAATTGATGAATCTCATGGGATCTAAGTTCTAATAGTCTCCCTTGGGCGTAAGTCCCAAGGGTTCTCCCAGTTTCATACCTTAGCCCATCTACGATGTGACGGAGTTGATCCCGCTGTGCGTAACCATGGCCTGGGTAATAATGTAGCAATGCATAGTCGCAGCCCATGGTAGCATCCAAGGGTTCATGAGTACCTTTCTTCCATCCTTGGATCTTCTTACGCAAGTTAGACACTCTGGAGTACGTTTGATATTTATCGTTGAAGACTTCTAACATTGTACCCCACCTCCTAATGGTTTCTAGTTCTAAGGACCAGTACCAACTCTCTACGTCCTTGATGAGTTTCCTAGGAAACAACTTTAGTTTCTACTAGTTGTTCTCTATTCTTTGCAAGGCGCAGGCATCATGGAATGCCTATAAATGATTTTTTGGATTTGCATTGTATCCCCCTTCAAAGTGTGGGATATTATTCATGTCTAAGCGCTTAATCCGACTATCTTTTAAATGCCTTGTTGGTATCCTAATTGCATCCGTTATATCTAGCATGTTTCAGGTGGTAAGTAGGGGTTCATCATGATCATCTCTTTCATGACATCTATGATGTCTACGTTGTTCCCTACTTTCCCTTAGTTCATGCCCTTGTCCTCTCTCTCGATTCTCTCATCGAGGTCTCTCATTTTTCCTACCTCTATCCTCACCGTTATGCTCGTGATGGCTACACCCAGATGTGGAAGGAGAGGGTGAATGATATGAAGAAGGGGAAGAAGAAGGACAACCATCACCATGACGATGTTTCTTACCTTCTCTTTTGTGGCTTCAGCCCCGATCATGATGATGATCTGAGTGCCTATCCTTGTTATATGTTGTTGTTCCCACAGTGAACAGTTGGTGTTCACAGGGATTAGAACCAGGGTTGTGTATCATGGAGCATAGGTTCTAATACCCCACCTCCTCACTATCGTTAGGAGGGGGAACATCTTTCGATAGAAAACCTGTTATAAGTGGTTCACCATCTCCAATTTTACTTAGGACGTGCGGGACCTCTTTGCCCTTCAACAGTGTATGTTGGCTCTCCTACTTTGAGTCCCTCATACATTGTAAAGCTATGGGATGGTAATCCCTCATGTTAAATCTTCCTCAATGTCTTCAACATAGAGCTGAGTCATGCTGATATGTGCCAAAGCACGAAGGAGCATGTTGGGAATGGCACGATCTAGAGGTAACACTATGTTACCTTGCAAATCTCTCCAGCACATCTGTTCATCTTGATGGAAGATAAAAGTAAAATTAGGTATATACTCATCAGGATGAGTATATTCCACCCTATATTGTTGAGGAACTAGAGAATTTAGGTTATGTGTTTTAGACTGCCGACTATTTTTTGTATGATCCCTAGGTGGTGTATCGCTCTTGTGAGAAGAAGAAGAAGACATTGTGTCTTATCGGTGTGCTATTTAACCATTATGTAAATTTTTGTTTAATTAATCCTAAGGTTCATTTAAGATTCCCAATGATGTGGATGATTTCCTATGTTCTACTTAGCGCACAAACAACTTAGTCCCCGGCAACGATGCCAATGATGAGTGGCGAGGTAACCCTACACTCAACCATACGAATACAAGCGTTACACGTGCGATCAGGTCAAACTCCACAAACTAAGTGCCTACACGCCTTATGGAACACTTAAGGTTAATCGTTCGTTGTCTTCCCAGACTTACTTGTATTTGTCACGGTGTATGGTTAAGTAAGTATGAGGTATATGATTTTTATAGCTTTTTCAATTTTATCTCTTATGCTGAAAGGTAAAGGGCTGAAGAAACTAATTACTAACTCTAACTAACTAACTAAGTATAAATTAATCGAGCATCAGCATCCATTCCCACTTACCTTTCACACCCTGAACCAATGCAACCATGGTTACCAAATGCTAATCGTTGTTGGGATCACCACGCGTAACGCACGTGCTCGAAGCGGTCGTACTGAGGCACTTAACTAGGAGAAAAGGGTTGAGAAAGATTTAATTCCTAATAAATCATTAAATGGAAAATAGTAAATAACAATAAATAACAGTCCTAATTAGCCTATTCCATGTATTACAAGGTTTATCCAAGAATTTCGTCTTTATTGCCGTACAAAAACTTATGTTCAGGTACAATGTCTGATCAAATAAATATCCGTTCACCTTGGAGTTCCTACTGTGGGCACATGGAAAATATTCTATCTCTAGAGATATCAAACTACTAGAGTTTTACTACGATTTAAGCCTAGGATGAGAAACAAGCGAGAGCTACCTCTTATTTATAGATATGACGGCGCACCATGATATCGCATATGTGATATCGCATGGGATGCGATATCACGACAGACGTAATATCGCGTATGCGATATCGCGACCCATGCAATATCGCATCCCATCAAATGTTCATTATAAAAAATATTCTAAAGTTCCATGTTTTATTAAGCTATTTAATCTTCTATTCATTTTTTAGAAAGCTAAGTGATGAATCGCGATATTGGGTATGCGATATCACATCCGCGATATCGGGTACATGATATTGGAGCCTATCATGCGATGTCAGATACCCGATATCAGGACCTGCCTCCTTGCCTATAAATAAGAGGTGGGTGCACTTGGTTTTGTAGTTAGATAGTTAGTCCCTTAGCCAAACTCTTACCCTTTTTCCACTCCAGAGTTAGAATTATTTCTGTGTGCTTGCATTAGGAGTCATAGAGTGAACAGATCTTTATTTAAGCATTGTGTACCTGAGCACACTTTGTGTACGGTAATAAAGATGCAATTTATGATAAACCTTGCAACATCCAGAATAGATTAGTTAATGTTAATTACTATTATTAAATGCTTTCTTAGTTAATTAATGCTCTCTCTCACCCTACAACTCTCCTAAGTAAGTACACTTAGTACGATCACTTTGAGCATGCGTGTAACACTTGGTAACCTAGTAACGATTAGTGTTTGGTAATCCCAATAGTGTTGCACTACTTCAGGATGTGTATGGCAAGTGAGAACGAATACTGATGTTAGGATTAGTTAAAGCCTGGTTAATCAGTAGTTAAGTTAAATTAGTCACTTAGTTAAAATTGTTGTAACTTACCTAACTTGTTGGGCAAGTAATCTCCTAATTGGTTGGCCAGGTTACTTGGGAGAGAAGTTAGGTGAGATACTTTTGAATATGTAACTTCCCTACCTACCTTGGAACCCTATAGAAATGCTACAATTGGCATTGGGGGAGGGAAGGAATATTGGGACATTAGGGGATATCATCATCACTTCTCACACTTGGGATCAAAGAAGATTTGTAAAGAAGATTGTTTGCAAGGTGGCTTGCTAGAATAAAGATTTCAGCCTCTTTGTCATGGTCTTGTGAGTTATGCATTTCATTTTTTATTTTGTTTAAATTGCTTAGTTAGTGGTTTAGATAGTATCATCCTTGGCAAGTAATTTTGGGATTTTTAGATTGCTCTTACTGTTCTTGTTGCCCGATAGAAATTTCTATTAAAATTTTTCCATAGAAGCGCTTGTGTTTAAAAGCCTTAAGAGCATTTGAGTAGTAAATTTCATTATTGTGCAACGTGTGGGAACTGCTATTGGGATTGTTGTAAGAAAGCCTCTGTTTGTAGTCACGTCGTTGAACAATTCAGTAGTCGAGAGGGTTCAGAAAATCTTTGGTATTTTGATGGGACCAGAATAGCTTCTTTTTATCTTTAAAGTGAATTCTCGTGGTATTTCAATCGGAAATTGTCAAGTCTTTTAAAGGTTCTGTTTAAATGCAATCGTTGACATCTATTATCTAGTCAAAATGGAGTCTTGTACGTGGTAGTTTACGCAGCAATTTTTGGTAGCATAATAGGATTGTTTTGAAGATATTACTTGTTTGAGCCTTGGAAGTTTGAACAATTCATAGGTATTGAATTTGGGATAGCTTTATTGCGAAGTGTTTACTCGTGTCATTTTGCCTTGTTTAAATATTTTAGGTCTACACAAATCTGCTTTCTTTTCTTTTCTACTTATTTCCATCGAATCTTGCTCTATTTCTAGTTTTCTTGTGGAACTATCTCTTTCTCTGGGGAAAATTAGGAGTAGATTGCAGAGTTGTGTTCAAATGTTTTTTGCAAAATTTTATTTGTTACAAGTAGGTATTATAAGGACCGCGTAGACTAGGCAGTTGAACAAAATAGAAAATTTTCAAGAACTCACAGTACTTGGCAAAGTTGGTTGAATCTCTTTAAAGTAAGTCATTTGTAGTTCACACACAACGCAATTGTTACATTTTACACAACCACACGCCGCAACAGCACATACACATACTCACATTAAGTACTGAGTTTATTTGGAGTTATCTGGGCCTTGGTGTTGCCAGAGACCAACAGGCACCTACATCCTGTTCGAGGACACTCGTTGGCGATCATGTCCCAAACGGTCGCCAACACATCTTTTGGCGCTAGAAGGAGGGCTGAAAATTAAGCCTCTAGGTTCATAAGCCTTATACTTTTAGCACATCAACAATTATTTGTAAGGCTTAAGAATTAGATACTATTTTCAGTTCATGACCAAGAAATTTCATAGTTTGGAAAGTTTCAAAGTTTCAAAGGATATTCTAGATTCTAAGACTAATTCTTCGTCAGAAGAAGAAGAAAAGAAAGTTTCTGAATTGGGAACAAGTAGTGGAGTGAAGACTAGAAGATCAAGAAGATCACCCATTATATCTGGTTTATCAATTCGTAAGAGAAGATCTAGAAAGTCTAAAAGTTACACCATTAGGATTTCAAAGGAATAGGATGGCAAATCCTTGGCAAGGAGTTACACCATTAGGATTTTAAAATTACAATGATATTCCTAAGGTAGTTTACAAATATTT
>MNCI01015910.1:735366-782376 GCA_015680685.1 Gnetum montanum | reverse complement strand
TGTCATTTTACCTTGTTTAAATATTTGAGGTCTACACAAATCTGCTTTCTTTTCTTTTCTGCTTATTTCCATTGAATCTTGCTCTATTTCTAGTTTTCTTGTGGAACTATCTCTTTCTCTGGGGAAAATTAGGAGTAGATTGCGGAGTTGTGCTCAAATTTTTTTTGCAAAATTTTATTTGTTACAAGTAGGTATTATAAGGACCGCGTAGACGAGGCAGTTGAACAAAATAGAAAATTTTCAAGAACTCACAGTACTTGGCAAAGTTGGCTGAATCTCTTTAAAGTAAGTCATTTGTAGTTCACACACAACGCAATTGTTACATTTTACACAACCACACGCCGCAACAGCACATACACATACTCACATTAACTACTGAGTTTATTTGGAGGTATCTAGGCCTTGGTGTTGCCAGAGACCAGCAGGCACCTAAATCCTGTTCGAGGACACTCGTTGGCGGTCGTGTCCCAAACGGTCGCTAACACATTCTTGTCGCTTCAAGTGGATGGATTGGTCAAGTGTATTGATACGAAGTCACTGGATGTGGTTTGTTTGAGTCTAGATTTGGGATGAGTTCTACTTAGTCATATTAACCATGAAATACACAAGGGAATTTACACAACCTTGTTCTTGGGATTCCATTCCATTCTCTCCTCTCCATCTTTCTTCTCATTTTTCCACCTCATTGCTAGTTTTATCATTAGTCCATTTTTGCGTTGATGCATTATTTTTCTTTGGTGAATTCTTGTCAGTAAGTTTTTAACTCTTGCTTCCAAATGACATTCCTAGGGCCTACGGACTCTTTGATTTGTGGGTTTATTAAGGCATAAAAGGCATGAGCCTGCTTTGGGGAGAACCCACTGGCATTCCTTTTTGGTGCAATTGTTAACTTCTTTTCCTTAAACATTTTCTGCTATCAACCATTTCTTATTTCATCCCCATCCATGGCATCCATTTTATTGGCGTTGCCATTATTATTTTTCCCATCTTTCTTGTTCCTAATATTTTTTGATCTTATAGCTATCAAAGTTCACTCTTAGTCGTGGGGGCCTTGGCACAAATTTTTCAATTTTTTTCCATTCTACTATTCGCCTAACCCTTACACCTTGGGTAGTCACCAGTAATAAATCTCTGAACTAGTTTCTGCCATAACCACAACTCAACCAATGTGCTTCATATCGAGGCAAGGTATCAACTGCATTGTGGTTCATCTATCGTTGCTTATTTGTAACTGTGTTGTGTGTGCAGATGACGATCATACAAATAATGAACTAGGCTTGGAGTTTGCACTTAGGATGGACAGGAACTAGAGTGTTTACGAAAGAAGCAAGTCTAGTGGCGTGGCTATGGATAAAAAACAGAAGGTGCAACCTTGGCATTAGTGGCAACATGCTTCATCTTCTTTCTTTCTCTTTCTCTTCAAGCTACCAAATAAAGGTATGGATGTCATTTATGTACAAGTGTTCACCACAATGGTCATAAACACTAATGTTGTAATATGCTTATTGATCCATTCACTGGGCACGTTGAGTTTGTCATCCCATTCCACCGTCAATTGTCAATTAGTCAATAATCCCATACCTTCCCAATATTTTGTAAGGAACTTGAGGACGAGTTTTCATTCAATCGTGGGATATGATGAACCACGATATCGTGTATGCAATATCACATCCGTGATATCGGGTATGCGATATCAGAGCCTACCATGCGATGTCAGATACCTAATATCAGGACCCACCTCCTTGCCTATAATAAGAGGTGGGTGCACTTGGTTTTGTATTTAGATAGTTAGTCCCTTAACCAAACTCTTACCCTTTCTCCACTCTAGAGTTAGAATTATTTCTGTGTGCTCACAGTAAGAGTCATAGAGTGAACGAATCTTTATTCAAGCATTGTGTACCTGAGCACACTTTGTGTATAGCAATAAAGACAAACTTTATGATAAACCTTGCAGCATCCAGAATAGATTAGTTAATGTTAATTACTATTATTAAATGATTTTTTAGTTAATTAATGCTCTCTCTCACCTTAAAACTCTCCTAAGTAAGTACACTCAGTACGATCACTTCGAGCATGCATGTAACACTTGGTAACCTAGTAACGATTACTGTTTGGTAATCCCAATAGTGTTGCACTACTTCAGGATGTGTATGGCAAGTGAGAACGAATACTGGTGTTAGGATTAGTTAAAGCCGAGTTAATCAGTAGTTAAGTTAAATTAGTCACTTAGTTATCTCTCTCTCCTCCCTTATTAGCAGTAGGACATAAAAACATAAAAGCTATAAAAATCATATGCCTCAAGCTTACTTAATCATACAATCATGATATACAAGTAATTTTGGGAAGATAATGATCAACCAACCCATCCTTGTTCCACAAAGGTGCGTAGGCACTTAGTCCTTGGAATTCGATTGGATCATGCGTGAAATGGTCATATTCGTATGGTTGAGCATAAGGGTACTCACCGCTCATCACTAAGTAGGAAATTATTAGTGTTATTGGTATCATTAAGCATATAGAATCTATTCTATGACATTTGATTTTTGTAGATGTTTTCTTGTTGAAATCAATCTTCTTAACTGTAAAAAGGAATTGGTATTACATGTAAGTGAAGAGACTTATATTCAACTAATTACATATTTCAATCTTTCTAATTCTTGCAACTTTTGTCATCATGAATGAAATTTGTTTAATACTTATTCTTTTCTACCCAGGAGAAAAGATGTCAAGGAAAAAAACAAGTTGAATTTAAATATAGAAAAAAATAATATGAAGTTGAAGACATGAAAAACCAATTTAGTGTTAATGATAAGAATAATCTAATGATAATAAAGAAAATAGAAGCTTCTATGAATATGTTTACTAGTACTACAAAAAGTATTAATCAATTTAGATAAATAACTCATAAGACCAACTCTTCCTTATTTAATAAGAGTATTATTACTCAAAGACTAAAACTTACAAGTGGACTATAGCTAATGGTAAGGATTCTTAATATAAGATCAATCATGATGGAAAATATGATGAAAATTTTATGTCACCATTTTCTATTGGATTTTTATTTTCTACAAAAGTTGGTATTTTATCAAATCTTTTTATTGCTACAAAAAATCTTTTTACTATTTTAAGTTCCAACATAGATGTTGAAAGTGATGTAAATATTGTTAGAATTAGGATCATCCTTCCTACTAATAATTAATTTCCTTCTCTTGATTTTTCAAAGTATTATTTCTATGATTGTACACCTAAATGGACATTCCTAAAATTGGAAAGTTTTTTCTTTTCATTTTTTTCATGTTTTCTACTTAGTGTTAAGTGTGCTATGTATTGTGAATTTTTTACTTCTTATTAATATTATTTTTGGGGTCTAACACCCCTAGCCCTCAATATTGAATACACCATTAAGAAAGATACTAATATTTATGTATGAATAGTTTGAGTCAATGAAGAAATAAGAATTGGGTTTAATAAACTTATCTTTAAATCATGGTTTCTTGTAAATGAAGTTGGCATATCATCCTTGTTTAAGGTTCAAATCATGATCTCTTTTCTAGATACTTACTATATCTCATTTCGTGTATGCTTTAGAAATAATCACTTGGAGTGATGGTAAGGTATTTATTTATTAAGTCATAAGACTTAGGTTTGAGATTAGGTATAGGTACTTGAAGATGTTAAACTTTCACTTGTCTACCACCCTTCCTGGGATCCTGCCTTGACAAGATGAGTATTAATGTAGAAAAACATGTCTTGTTGATGGATCAAAGATTATTTCCCTTTTAGAATGGACACCAAAAGAAGTATGAAGATCCTTATATATTTCATTCTATCTTAACCATCATCAAAGAGTTGCATGACCTAGATTTCTTATGTGCTACATCACAAGGATATGTAGGCTTGTGAAAAAGCTTTGGCCTTGATGCTTGAGCCATTGTTATTCTCTATGGAGTAGAGTTTAGGACTAGATATATTAGAGTAGAAACATGTCTTAGCTCTATTAAAGAAATGATTTCTTATATATATGTTAATACTATTAACTATGTTGTGCATGTTGCATAATTTTAGTCACCTATATAATGATAAATGCATACTTGCAATGCTTCTAACCATGAACTAATGTATGACAAGTGAGTTATGTCCTTATGTTGTGCCCATGGGTTCTTGGGGATGTTGAGGCATAGTCTACCTTGAGTTTCACTAGAACATTTGGCTACCCTGAGACTCTTGGGTGGTATCAAACAGTGCTTCTCCAAAGTAATGTCATTACAATTATTATTAAAGCTAAGGTTTTAATTCGATGAAAAGACACATTCAAACACTTTTGCAAAGTGATTATAAGTAACAAATGATATACCTAATGACAAATGAACAAACCCTAGTCCTACTCTTATAGATGATTGAATTATATTAATAGTTGCTACAAGTAGATGACATACGCATGTATCATCTACCTTGAGCCAAAGGGATTTAAAAGACTCTTGATTTTATTAGTTATGAGAATAGTTGTCATAAGTGGGCATGTCTATGTCATCTACTTGAAATATAAATGACTAAATGTTCTAAGAATTGGTTAATTCCAATAAAGTTCCATTCCTATTGGGATCATCTCTCATACAAAACACAAATGTTCTCTAGCTCAAAATTTTATACAAGAAATCATGTCATGTACCAAGGGAATGTTATCAATAATCTATAGTTTGTACAAAATAGTTGCATGTGCTAGCTTTTATTATGATGAATTATGAGAGAAACATATTCTCTTCTATTGGTTTATTCTTGTGACAGTTTAAGACGATGATTCTAGCATACCTTAGATATAAGATAATGTATGAGATTGATACTCTTATTATAATGTGTTGCTTTTGTTGTAGGACTATCATTGTATTCATTAATCTTCTAAAGAATTTTTGGCTTGAATGCTTCAATGACTTCATAATTTGGTGTTACGATTTGATGATCTTATGTTTGTATATTGTGAAATAACACTTGAATTTTCCTCCAAGGATCCCTTATTAATGAAGCCTCAATGCATCAACTCATGATCCATAAAAGAAAATTGAAAGTGTGTCAAATTGTTTTATTTGTAATCTTATGTTTGAGGGAAGTTTCCCTATCTTATTATTCTTGGATGGCAATCTAAGAATGGAAAATCTTGGATGTTTTAATATCAAAATTTATTTATTTAAATTTTTCTCATTAAGGATTTGATTTGACTTAAGGAGTAGTTATTTCCAATGAGTAGCAGCAATAAGCATGCAATCTTTAGCTATGACTTTGAGTAGGAAGCATAAATTTCTATCAAATCTCTAAGAAGGAAGTATAACTAATTTCAAGGGAGAAAATGTCCTAAGATTCTTAAAAGAGAAAGAAATACTACAAGTCTCTAAAAAGGTCATAGTATTACTTGTAAAAAAAATGGAGGATGTAAAATAGGTTGGATGGCCCCAATGAATCCAAGGACAAATCACATTTAAGGGGTAAAGAACTAATGTGTTTTGCCACAACTCTACACTCTTGCATCAGTAAGACCGAAGTCCCAGGATCCTTGCTCATGCTAGTATTAGACTATCACTAGGCATGGGAAGTGGTTCCTCCAAGGTATGAAATAGTCTCCCCTTAGATGTAGAGGATCAACTCTACACTCTTGCATAATTGCCAAAGGTAGAGGAAGTGATACACATGTAAAGCGAGTAAATTTTGCTATAGGGAGTAAGGTTGGTATTGTTTACATGAAAAAGGAAAACAAATTTCTTTCTTAACCTAGGTTGCATGAGCATTCTTATGCCTTGATTAGATGTTAAGTTGAGTTTAACATTCATGCTTTATGGTTGATGACTTTAGCCATTGAACCTTATTATTTATAATTCTCATATGAGCTTTGAGTTACTTGATATCATTAATATCCAATTTTCTCTTTACAATTAGGAAGTGTATAAACAAAGACTTAAGTGTCAAAGATGTTGTTGCTTTTGGGCAGGAAAGAGTGTAGCAAAACATGTCTTTTTGGTGGATCAATAGTTGTTTCCTTTCTATAATAAGGGCTAGAAGGAGTGTGGAGATCCTTACTAGTTCCATGGTATCTTAACCATCATCAAAGAACTACATGGTGTTAATTTCTTGTGTGTTATGTCTTAAGGATATGTAGGCTTTTGGATGAGCTTTGGCTTTGATGCTTAGACTACCACCCTTTTATATGGATCAGGGCTTAGGGCTAGATACATTAGAGTAGGAATGTGTCTTAGCCATCTCAAGGGAATGATGTCTTATGTATATGCTAGTACTATTGAGTTTGTGATGTGTGTTACATTTGTTCAGTCACTTATGTGATTATAAAGGTGTCATTACGATGCTCTTAACCATGGACTAACATGTGGTATGTGAGTTATGTCTTTATGTTGTGCTCACAAGTTTTTAAGGATGTTGAGGTGTAGCCCACCTTGAGATCACTTTGTAACATTTAACTACTTTATGACTCTTGGGTAACATCAAGTAGTGCTTCCTCAAAGTAGTGTTGTTATAATTAAGGCTCTAGGTGATGATCCTTAGTTTGAATCAATGAAACATAGCTTACTTTGGTTAGAACACATGGCTTATAATTTGAGAGTCATTAGTTTGATCCTAAGAAGTATATTAAGATATGTGTCATCCAAGGACATAGTGGGAATGTTAGAACTTTGAAATTATTGTAATAGAGGTAAACCCCAAGATATATAGACCAATTAAAACTTTATAACTCAGCATTGCTCACTAGAATCAAACCCATGACTTGGAGCTATTAACTCAAGAGTTTTACCACTAAGTTGATAGCTCATTGTTAATATGGGGACATAGTAAAAATATATGTTTAGGAGTTCTGATGTTAGGTAGATAGTCAATCATAGTAAATTATTGTCAAATCCACTTGCCTACCTTAATAGCTTAGCCCATGTTGATAGGACAAAGACATCAAGGTGATGATGATACTACGATACAACCAATGAAAGATTACTCAAGTGGTTAGCTTATTATTAAACTATGATTTAAAGGTAAGAGATTGATAGTTCAAGTTACACTTGATGTATCATTGTATTAAAGTGTTGATAAATCACCATATGTTAGGCACCTATATCAATGCATCTCCATCGACACATCCCCGTTGATGCAATCAAATGAGTTAACGCATATCCATTGATGCAATCTCCATATTTTCCTATAAATACATGAGCATCCATTGTGTATTTGGTACCATTTTGGTCAATAGTGCAGTCAAACTCTTGCATTTTTTTCCCATAATCTTCGTAAATAGGCATTAAGTGCCCATAGTGTGAATTTGAGCCAATTGTACAACATCTTACTTGGGTGGCAATGTACTTGGATACATTTCATGAACAACAATAAGATTGAGATTGGTTCATATTCATTACAACACTTTGACTTAAAATAGATTTACTTTTAATGCAGTTTACTTTTTATGTACGTAGGTAATATTTATATTTTCATACACATTACTTAATTGGTGGAATAAACACAACTAGTTTTGAGCATAAACACGTATTCACTTGTAATCCTAGTAACATTATTTCTTGGTTTGCCTAGTAGCATAACAATTGGTAATCCTAGCAGTGGATATGTGAGTTCAGGAGATGCATGGCAAGTTAGTTACAGACACTCATCACCCTTAGCCTAGCTTAGAATTTATCTTTTTTTTATTAGTTAGATTAATCAAATAATTAATTTCCATGATTTTATCTAGCTTAGCCATAGCTGCACAACATCAATAATCATATGCCTCAATTTAGACTAAATCATACATGATAAAGCCACCACTAGTCCAAGTGAGAAGACATTGACCTACGATCAACACTTGATGATCTAGATACCACACTGGCTCCATTCATGGAATTCAATTGAATCATGTGTATACATTTGTGATTCGTATGATTGGGCATAGAGGATACCCATCACTCATTAAATATTTTTGGTTGTATATCTTAAAGTGTGGTTATAGTCAAATTGTTTCAAGTTCCATGTATTCAAGTAAGTTGTATTATAAGTAATTTTTTGCATGTTTTATCTATTCATTGTCATCATCATCGTCATCTTGGTGCATTTATCCCATCTATGTTGGGTTGATCATTAAGGTAGGTGAAGGATTAAATGAGGACATACAATGGTTGATTATACCTAACGCCATGGTTCCTAATATTTTTATCATGTTTTAAGTGGCATGTTTCCTAGTAGACCCATTTGAATTAAATATATAACTTATATTAATTTTTCATATCATTTGAAAAATACTTAGATATTTTTGCATATTTCATCTATTCCACCAAGTTGTATCATGAGTATTTTTTGCACATGATATGTAGAAAGTCTTCACATTGTTTGAAAAAAATACTTCAATTTTTTGTCCATTTCATGTATTAATTTTTCATATCTCTAAAAATATGCTTTTCAGTAAAACCAAATATAACATTTTATAGGATAGTAATCAGGCTTACTATTTTATATAGTGCTAAATATTGGGTTGTACAAAAAAAGACATGACTAACAAATTAGTAAGGTAGAAATGCAAATGCTTAGATAGATGCTAATGTAATATTATAATAAGAGATAAAATGCATAATACAAACATTAGAGGAAAGGTTTGAGTAACTTTTATTTTAGATAATTTGTAAGAACAACATCTTTGATGGTTTGGTCATGTACAAAGGATATTTGATAAGGAGTTTATTAAAAAGGTTGTCACATTATTATTTATGAAAGTCATCTAAAGGGGAAAAGAGACATAGGGAAAACAATTAAAGATGATATGAATAAATTGTAGCCGATCATAGAGATTAATGACAAAAGACAAAGCTAAGATGATAATAATGAAGATGTCTTTTTTTTGCTTATAATTTTTTGCACATGACCAAGTTGTTGGGATAAGGCTAAGATGATGATCACAACAACATGTAGTTGACCAAGGTGCAATGCGAGTATTTTTTTTGCAAATTCCATGTATTACGAGAAAATAGTTATTAGATTTTTTTTGTACATTCCATGTACTTTTACGTAGTACAGTAAAAGTGGTGGGACTTGACATTGTGGTACATAATCCTACATCCATGCTTAGCATGAATAAGTACATGCATCATGCCTTTAAGAAATATAGGTTAACCCACATTACCACCTTCACAATATACAAGTTTAAGTTCAATTTCGTTACTTCAAGTGAAGAGTTCATCCAATGAACCTAGCCCATGTTAACAATTCAACTAAAGTCTAGTAAACTCAAGTCCCAAGTACAATCGCTCCATCTGCAATTAGAGTATAGGTTCAACCCATGTGTTTTTCATACCATTTCCACGCAATACTATAACCAAAAACAAGATTTCCCATGTGTTTTCCATATACCATTTCCAACCAATACCGTGACACACACACAAGATCTCATCGACAAGACACTCTTGTTGCCAAAAATTCCATTGTCAAATCGATAGTCCATATTTGATAAAAACCAATTAGCATGGACCAACAATGCAAATATTTAAGAATCCTTCTTGGAATTCTCGAACAAATGGGCACCCACAAAGCAATTGGTAATCAAGGTGGCAGAGCCACATATCGCTATCTCGCAATATTCAGGCATATATAAAAGTAGTTAGCAAGCAATCATAGGGCAAAATTTTCAAGATACAGGATTGGCCAAATTCAAACATTCGAGTTTATCACCTCTGCATTGGCTTGCATGTCACCCGTACATAAAACCATAAATACCGGAGGGAGTCAGCTTAATTCTCTGATCGATTTCAGGGGCTCACAAATCGTAGCTGTATCGCCCAACCGGATTCCTGGTTTACAAGAAAACCCGGAAAACAGAGAGAGAGCTAAAAAACCACACCTGATACATGCTCTTCCGTCTTTGTTTAGCTTTCTCTCACTTCTGTAGAAAAAACCCACATTCCAGATACAGTTTTTTTATTTTTAAGCATTTGCAGAGCTTCTTGTGAGAGAACCGCTGTGTTGGGAGCATAGATTTGGTGTTGCAGAGCAAAGTCAAGTTGTTTGTTTTTGTGGGGAAGGAAGGGAATATCATGAGGTGGGAGAAGATCAGGGCTAAAACCAGAAGTGGGGAGGAGACTTGTGTGGAGTTAGCAGCCAAAAGGTCTCCAGGAAGAAAGGGTGGCAGTTTGGGCCCTGGCAAGAGATGGGGTCACACATGCAACGCTGTCAAGAATGGCCGTTGCCTCTACGTTTTCGGTGGTTATGGCAAAGACAATTGCCAGACTAACGATGTTCATGTATTTGATCCCAGTAAGCAAAAAACTCTGCCTTCATTACCGATGTTTAGTGCATTGCTCATGTTTTGATCACTTTTATGCATTTTTTACCCATGTTTTTCAGCGTTTGTGTTTTTGATCTCTGATTTATCGCCGAAGTTTAGGGGATGAGGATGTATGTATCATCTGTTTGAAATTTTTATTTGATTTCTTCTTTGCTTGGTTGGTTCCCGCTTTTTTTTATGCCACTGTGTGCAGTCTTGCGATAGGTTTTGTATTTAGGCTGTGTTTTTTTGCTCTTGAATAGTGGCTACAGGTTTTGAAGGAAATATTTAGGGCCTTAAACTCCTGGCGATGGAGGAAATGCTGGCGGTATTAGAGTTTGTTTACTGCAGAATTTGATGTGTATGTGAGGATGCATTGGAGGTTAAATCTTCAGTCACACTACTGCACTGATCTCTATGTTACGTTCTTAGTCACGGAATAATCTATCATGTTTGTGTTAACTGTTCTACATTACCGCGAATGGTCTGATCTTCTCTGTTTTTGTTACGGCTAAAAATTTTAAAACTCTTATCGATTATGTCTGATAGAGACGTCTTGTTCATTGATATTCGTGTCTTTTTTGTACAGGCAGACAGATATGGATAAAGCCCATGTGCAAGGGAAACCCACCCACACCCAGAGATAGCCACAGCTGCACAACTGTTGGGTCTTGTTTATTTATCTTTGGCGGTACCGATGGGCAGAATCCTCTGAACGATTTAGTTGTTCTTGATACCAGTATGTATTAAAAACACAAACGTACCGATCGATGTTAAGTTTTTGTTAAGTTTTTTCTTTATCGTGATGATCTGTGATGGCTTAGAAAAATACCAGAGTTTGTGAAAGAAACCATTAAACATGGCTCAACTATATACACCAACATAACACACACGTGACATTCTCAGTTTTGCATGAACATAAGGTTACAGTTTCCTTGTTATCCACTTGCCATTTGGTTGAAATAGGCAAGCTCCGAATGAGATAATTTCGGGCTTATTCGTTATTGCTTCAGTTTTACTGAAAATCCATTATGCCTTTGCTGATTGTTCGAGTTCCGAAGACTACTTTGTTTCAGAAACCTCGAATGTTCTTCAAGATCTATTGATGCAAATTTAGAAAGGAAACCAGAAACACATGAAATGTTTGATTGCATTTTGCTTTTGTTTTCCTCCCTGTTTTATTTGTCCTATGTGTTATTTCTTGAATTTTTATTATGCAGGTTCTTAAACTTTCAGTATCTCCTATAGCTTTAGCCAATCTTAAACTTAGTTTTCAAAGGTCTTCATTAAGTTTCACGTGTGAATTTTGATAAGGCTTTTTCTCGTAGAGGTAAAGATCTAGATTGGCCGAATGTTAGTCTCACGCCCCCTGGTTTCTTCCATGTGTTACCCTCATGGCTGTCAATTAATATTTTATAGTTCAACATCAACACCAGCATCTGTAAATGTTACAGTTTGCTAGTGAGTTTAGATTTTGGTTTGTTTTTTTTTCTTTTAAATTTTCGTCAAAACATTTAGGAGTATGCGTCAACTAATTGATTGTTGATTTAGTTTCCAATTTTTTTTTTAAAAACCCGTCATGCTTTTTGAGTTGACTATAAGACATGGTTTCAGGTACAAATTCATGGATTGAACCTAAAGTACATGGTACAGGACCAGACGCACGAGAAGGGCATAGTGCTGCACTTGTGGGGAATCGCCTTTTTGTTTTTGGAGGCTGTGGAAAAGTAGATGATGCGGAAGAAGTTTATTTCAATGATCTTCATATTCTGGATACAAGTATGTGAATATAACTAATACCCATTTTAAGTGCAAGTTATACACGTTTAATGGATAATATTTAAAATGGGGTTATATGGTTTGTAACCTTACAGCGAGCCTTTTAATTTCAGGTCGATTTACACACAACAGTTTATAAGCAATTGATATTGTTTTGGATTACAGTGATTCACTTTAAAAAAAACTTAAAAATATTTATTTGTGAGAGGGACTGCTGGGAATTTTGCTGAAACTGAAGATTTCTATTATGTTTGTTAGATGGTATTTTGAATTTCACTGGACAGTGTTTGGACTCAAGTCATTTCCTTTATATTACATCGCTACATCGTTACATAAAATATTAAGGTTGGAAGTAAACTTGTGATTGTAGGATGTAAGTCACAAGTCTTATGAATGGGCTATAATTCGGAGAGTATGGTTTAGTAAAACATGATCATAAGTTTGCACAAGGAGTGACTAACATGTTAGACAAACAAATCTGTTCGTCGGTACTAAAATCATGCCTTTTTGTTCTTTATTGATTTTTTTTTTGGAATTGCTCTTTTGTCTGTACTAATTATTTAACAAGTTAATTCGGCATTTGAGTAGCCAGCTTTGCATTTCAGAAACCACAAGTAAATGACAGTTTATATAATATAGGGACATAAAAATAAATAAATGTTGCAATTGATATTATTTTGACGAAGAGTTTGCTCTAGTATCTGGTTCATTCAGTTAAGATTGATACAACTTATGCTTACCAATATTTATTTCTTAAACAGTGCAGACTCTTGATTTTGTTATATTTATATTGAAAAGTTATTGCAAATCTATATTCCAATACTGATCATTGAGTATTTTCCGTTAATACAAAGATACCATGACATGGACAAAGGCTCGTACTAGTGGAACACCACCATCTCCACGTGATAGCCATACTTGTTCTTCATGGAAGAACAAGATTATTGTGATTGGTGGTGAGGATTCAACAGATTCATATTTGGCCGATGTTCATATGCTTAATGCAGGTATTTTTATTTTCTCAAAGTTATGTGTCATGCTTGTTTTATTTGTTTGGGTTTCTTAATGCTGCACTGGAGTTAGCCTAGTTATTTAATGTTTAGTTCAATTTACCTTTGGAACTTTGTTGTTTGGTGGTTTTCATATTCTTTTCAGAGTTTTTGTTAACCAGCATACAAGCTGAATTTGTGAAGCTTATCATAGGCAGAGAGTTGCTGCAGTTGGTTTTTAGACATTTCTTCAATGACTATAATACAGTTCTTGGATGAATAATGGTTTGGCGTACAATTTGTCTTTATCTGCTGTGCAGACACACTTGTCTGGGAAGTTGTTAAAACTACTGGACAACAAATGACACCAAGAGCTGGCCATTGTACTGTTGCATTAGGAAAGCATTTGTTTGTTTTTGGTGGATTCACTGATGATCGAAGCTTATTTGATGATTTACATATTCTAAACCTTGGTAAGATGGGAAAGGTTTGCTATTTTCTGAGGATAATTTCTGTTATCTTGGTACGTTTTGGATCCTTGAACATTTTGTTTGAAGAACACTGGTTAAAAGTAATGTTTTGTTGAGCCACGGGTATGTGGTTAAGATTGTGTGATATTAGCTTTGAACTTCTTGTAAATTGGACATTTAAAAAATAATAATAATCTTGAAATAATTTTTTATCCTCATTTTAATTTCTTTTTTCTTTCCTTAAAATTTTTTATGAACAGGAGCACTCTCAAATTTTAATTTGCTACTGGTTATTACTATTTCCTAGTTTTTGAACTACTTTTTCCCATCTTTGTGTATAGATGTACAAACTGGATGCTTCTAGATAGCCTAATCCCTACTCGGGAGTTGAGCTTGGTGCTTCTCGTTTGAGAATAAGAGAACTTACAATCCTATTAGGAATTTTAGCTGTTTTATACCACTATTAATTTAGCTATATATTTATGATATATGTCTATTTTATGACTGAAAGATTCATTTTCTTTTTCAAATTAATGAGACCTCAGAATTGATTTACTCATAATTCATTTTCATGTTTTTAAAAGAATCAAAACCAAAACCACTATTAAATGATTCTTACCATGACCTTTGTTGAGAGCCTTAAATTTTATGAGTAACTGGTTGAGTCATTACATATTCATAATAGTTCCTACGAAAAGGTTCATCTCTTGGCCAGCTTTATGACTATAATTATTTATTTTCCATAACAAAGTTCAGTTACTGAACCTTAAATTTTGCATTAATAATTGGCCAAGCCATTACGTACCCACAGTCGTTCTTGAAAAAAAGTGTATCACTTGGCCCAGCGGTATGATGATAGTTATTTATCTTCCATGACAAAGTTGAACCTACTGGTAATTGGCTTCTCGGCCAAAGTCTCGGCCAAAAATAATAATTCCCATGAAAAAGTTCATCTCTTGGCCCCACCGTATAATGACAATTATTTATTTTCCATAACAAAGCCCCACCGTATAATGACAATTATTTATTTTCCATAACAAAGTCCAACAAACTGGTAATTGGCATAGAAGCAAGCAACAAAGTTGTCTGCAAGAATTTCAATCTGTTAATTAACTTATATTGTGTGGATTAAATGAGTTTATCTGAAGAGGCTATAAAAATAAAGCTAGAAAGCGTTTGTGTCGTTGGCCTCTTATGAGATCAGCTAATCTGTGTCCATATCCATCAAGATGCTTATTCTAGAATATTGCGCACACGTTTGGGGCTAAAAACCTCTTCTTTAACGCAATGAAACTGTGGTCGAAGAATGACAACTTAAATGCAAACCCAAACAAATTAATTCCACGTTTGGAGTTACCTGGGAGCAAAATGGTTCCTTCCGTTTCATGTTACCTTTCTTCCATTAATTTTGGGCTGGCTTTTGCGGAAGACTTTCTTACATTTTAATGCTTAGATTCTCTGCCTAATATCGGTGTGAAGTTAATATATACGACAAGCTACTGATAGATTGATAGGATTTAAAATTTACAGGTCCTAACAATTTTGCATTTGTTGTACACTTTGGAATGATAGGATTAAAGATAGGATCCCACCAGAGTTCTGTTCTACATAAACCTAACTTATCAGCAGATATGGGTTTAACTGTTACTTTGTTGTGTGAGATAGTAGCTTTAATCACTGTAGAGTTGGGCTAAGCTGTAAAAGGTTTGACATATAAGGGGTGTGAATTTGTAAAACTCACTGTTTTCACAGCTCATGATGCAGTAAAATCACTACTCAAAACCTCTGATGTGAATTTGCATGCAACTTCAGCTAATCATTAAGCAGTGTAGCAAACTGGGCTGAGTTACGAAAGATTTGACATGTGAGAGGCAATTGAATTAGTTGATGTGGGGAACCATTTATCCCCTACTTCTCAGGGGTACTAGCATCTAGAAAGACACCTACAACATAGGTAATTAGTATGCTTTATTCTTCCGTTTTAGTTTTTAGTTTTAACTTGTAAATTATTTGTTGACAATACGACAAGTTACCAGTTGAGCATCACCTCATTGGCATGTATAGGATATTACACTACAAGAATGATATTTTATCCTACTATTCGAAAGGCGTTCTTCTGATTAGATTTTTTTTTGCCTGACGTCGGCCCAGAGTTCCACCGCATCTCTAAAAGTGGTGTATTAATCTTTGGTTAAGTTATATTTCAACAACCTAAATATGCATTTTAGGACATATACAAATTTATGTTTCAGATTGGTGGGGAATGTTGACATGTGTATTCAAACAAGTCTGGAATGTTGGAATGTGTATTCAAACAAGTCTGGAAATGAGGGCTATTTCATAGTGGCAAGGCTAGACACGTGTAGTATGAATATAAATAGCTTATTAAAAATATAGAAAAATCTCTTTTGTGATCTGGGTTAGGATTTTGCTTGAAAATCATAATCAGAACCTTCTAATAAGAGTGGAAAGAACCAACCCTAAAAGCTTAAAATTGCAATTCAATAAAATGATGTGTGTTAATATGTTTTTTTGGTTGAGATGCTAATTACCAAATAGCTGGAGTTGTCATGGAAAATAAATAATTATCGTATAATACTGGGCTAAGACAACTTTTTTATGGGAATTATTACTGCTTTCCTTTCTTAGGCATAATAAATAGTTTCTTTATAGACAAAAAGAGAAGCTTTCTGATCATGCTAAATAATATAAATTAGTCATAATATGAGAGATGAGGTAAGAGGATCTGTGTCGTCACGAGGGAAGATTTGATATTTTGTGAAGGGAAACTATCCTCTCAACCAAAATATAAATATATGTAATAAATATATACCCACTCTAGTACTAATTTAGAAACAGAAGACATAGCCATGTATAAGTAGTTTTTAAATTTTTTTTAATTGTTTCCTGAGTTTTATTTTACTATTTATTTCCATGATAAAGCTTTAAGCTACCATTGTATTTTTGATCATGATTAAACTGAAGCTTTAATCTTTGAGGTGATGCAATTTCTGTATTCTATACACATTTTGAATACATTCCTAAACATCAGTCTTGATCTCGCATTTGGTTGGTGTTCCAGTGGAGTCCGAAGTGTGTTCTCTAAACATATGGAACGAGAAAATTTTGGTTGGAGCGTGCTTATGTAAAACACCAGCAGGAATTCATTTTCTTTTTTGGTCTGTATGTTTTATAATTGATTATGTTGAATAAATAAAGCTTGCCTTTGTGTTCCCTGTTTTCTTCTTATAAGAGAGTTGTTGATTCAATCCTTTCTAGTCACACTCAACATAAAGGTTAATATTCACATCTCATACATAGAGCTTGATGCTTTTAATACATCAGCATCCCATACCATAAAGGATTGCAGGTCTGATAGCAATTCTGTAGAACTTTCTCGTCAACCTCTTAGCAATTCTTCTATGACATAGCATGTCACTCTCACCCATAGATTGTATAATTGCTTTGTGTTTAATGATCCAAAGTAGCAGAGCACACGCAGGTTCACATTATCGAAGAATTAAAACAGGTTGACGAATCAGAATATGATGTAAAAAAAGGGTTAAAAAAGCACGTACAGAAATTGTCGGGATAACATAATTGCTTATGAATACCAATTCTTTGTCAAATGTAAGAGTCTCATTGCAGAAATTGGGGAATGGTGCATTTTTGCAACTCAGTGCCATTTCCCTAAGGTCTTTTTCAAGGTATAATAATAAAGTCAGTATAAGATTGTATAATTGTTCTGAAAATCATAAATCATTTTGAATTTCAAAAAAATAATTGACCTAGGATTTAAAGAGAGTGAATTGGAAAATCATTTGGATTGGTTGAAGAACCAAAAAAAAAAAAAAAAAAAACCTAAAGTATTAAATACAATCATTGTGTTTTTATTTACAACCGTTTTGCCTAAAAAGTAATTTGTTACATGTGCTTACAGCATATTTAACTTATTAATAATGGTTCTAATTTTGTTGTACAGAAATTGCAATTGCTTTTTTCACAAAACCAATTGCATTTTCATATTAGTGGTTGATTTGATTTTTGTTTTCAATCCAGAAACTAGAGTGTGGACAAAAGCCCCAGTCACTGGTTTTAGCCCTTCGTCCAGATTCTCTGTGGCAGGGGACTGCTTGGATTATAGGAGAGGCATTTTGGTATTTATTGGTGGATGCAATGAAAATCTAGAAGCACTTGATGATTTATATTATTTGCATACGGGTAAGTTAGTTGCTTTTGATCTCTTCTGAATAATCATAGATTTGGGCAGTCATTTCAAGGAAAAGGAATTCACAGTTTGTCTGCTATAATTAGATATGATTTCTGAGAATGAATCAGAGGAACATAAGCCTGAAAAACTATCATTGAGAAAGGAGCTAAAAAGAAAGCGGCAGGAGCATTGTGCATCTTATAATTTTGAAAGAATGAAAGAGGCTCCTAGTGACGAGGGAATGCCCATGCATGTATTTCATCAACCTGTGTTTCCCCAGCAGGTTTTTATGCAGCCTCATATGGCATCATCTTTACAGAGTCACGCATCTCCAGGCAATGTTTAAACTTTTATCTGGTGCAATTTTTTTTATGTTCTTATGCTTCATGTATAATGCTACGATTATAATATGATCAGCTGACAGCATAAAGAGCATTAAACATTGATCAAAACAAGATAAGGCATAATATAATTATTTTTATATTATTTTCAGATGCCCACTTTCAGGGTAAGGCATAATATAATTATACATTTCGTTTATTAATACATCACTGTCTACTGCCACTGGCTTTGTACCCTCATAATAAGGTTGCCATAGATGTTTCATAGAATTAAGAGATTGATAGGATTCTGCTGGTACTCGAATGCCTCTAAATTAGGGAAACTGTACATTTTTGCAACGTTACCAATGTGATTGTAGTTTTGGAATCCTCATGATCATATTTCATTTTTGTTTTGCAGGTATGGATAGAATGTCATTGTATGATTTTAAGGCTGCAGAGGACAAAATATTTGAAGCAAGGATTACAGACGTCTTCCATTATGGATACACAATTGAGTCAAACATTGATGGGCACCAACTCCGGGGCTTGTTGTTTTCTTATAAACCAGGCTTTGCACATGCGGTGCATGGTTACCTCAACAGGTAATCGTATTGGATTTTAATATTATTTCTTTTTGACTTTTAAATCAAATGGACATCCTGCTATGGCTATGTAACAGAAAAAGATAATTCTATTTATAAAAGAACGAACAAAACAACATATAAATTACCATCTACATTTAGAGAGATAATTAAACAACACTGTTTTAGTTAAAATTTCTTTGAAAAATTGCAGCATCCCTCTAAAGAACCAAAGAAACAACCTACACTGATGTCAAGCTCCATGATCTCTATTGAAAAACTCTAAAATTTTGTTTCTGCTATATGATAAACCAAATAAACTATACAAATGCAATTTGGTACTCTATAATGATGTTGTTGCTAATTTCTTTTTGAAATATTGTTTTATATACAGTTATTGAGAAGTTGTTACCATCCAAATAAGAGATTCTCAAAATATTATTACAAACTAAAGGTAACCTTTCAAAAAGGAAATTCTAAATTGCGACATCTTATTTATCTAGCCCAAAACAATTTGACACCTCAACAGGTTATTGCATTGGATTTCAATATTATCTCATTTTGAAATTATTGAATATACACTTCTTAAGAAGTCATTGTTATCCAAATAGGAGATTCTCAAAATATTATCACAAACTAAATGTAACCTTCCAAGAAGAACATAATGATGCTCAAGTATGAAGTGAACTAGCAATATTTTGTCCACAATTCCTTGTCTACTTAAACCAGCTCTCATCAGCAACCTCTATCTAGCTTTCAGTGAGCTAAAAAACAATGTGGCATCGTGTCACAGCATGTTTAGATAAATGCCAAAGCCCGCTTGATTCCACATGATACGGAGTTTCATTATCGTAGCATGGCTTTTGAACGGTGGAATAAATTTATTGTACCAGAGAAACCATTATATTTTTGATTTATGTGGCTTTTTCTTCGTTACAACTCTTGTATGCCTCTTTATTCGATGTTAATGTTTCCTTTGTTATAGGAGAAATATGGCTCCAGAATCCAGCACTGGAAGGTGTAAAGAGACTCAAAAACCTAAGCTCAAGATTGCCCGGCCACCAAAACAGACTATTAAACGTGATGATCAACATATTCAGAGTCCAGTGACAGCTCAACCTGCTGGAATACATATTGATTCCAGTGTTCTGCAAAGAGCCGACGTTGGTTCCTGTGCCCAAAGCAATGCTCACCTGGTTGGGTTCTCCAAACTTCATTGGCCTTTAAAACTTAATCTATGTGCTATAAGAATAATCAATAATAGGTCTAGTTGTAATATTATGATGAAGTTCCTTTTTCTTGATTGTTTCTAAAACACTAAATTGTTTTTGTGAAAGCAAAATTTATATGATTAAAGTATGTCTTTGTTTTATTTCTGTGAGTTAACCGCTTTGTAAATTGAAGGTTTATTTTCTTTATTCCTTAGGAAGCCAACTTAAACGTTCCTGCTATCGCAGTGATCTTGGTTTTGAATGATTGCAAATATTTCGAAATCTGCTATCGCAGTGATCTTGGTTTTGAATGATTGCAAATATTTCGAAATCAAGAGCTATTGATGTGGCCATCCTGTTGAATAATTATCTTGGTTGTAAAGAGAATTGGCTAACCCTGAAGTCAATGGGCCACCAACTATTATTTGCAGGTTATCATTACCAAAGTTCTGTTGCCACAGTTTTTGTTGCTTGCCAAACTAGTGCTGCTATTACTTATAGCACATTAGCACACTTATATTTGGAATAAGACCAACTTCGCAATTAGGATTTGTAACTGTGTCAATATGATGATAAAAAACACGAGTAACCGAAATCAGCTCTGTTAAAGTTATTATATTGAAAATATCACATCAAACACAGAAAAATTGGATAGCATCAGCAGTCCTATACCAAGCAGGGTTAAAGATCATAAGTGTTTAATTTTAATAGATATGACTAGGTGCTAGTGAAGAAGGATGTACACCTGAAGAAATAACATAAATTTAAATCTAACTGATTCTTGATATTATAGGTGTTTGCAACCCAGTTAAATACGAGTATTGACATGGATTAAGTTTCCACTTTATATATTGTCACTATAAAAAGAAGGTTAGGTAGAAGTTTGCTTTTGTCAGAGATTCTGGTTGCTGGTATGTTGATTTCAGGATTTTGTGTTGAATGTTTATGAATGGCTTGCCATTGGGTCGAATTTGGTGTCAAGTATTTTCCTAGCTTTTAGGTTTTAGTAGCATATATTTAATAAATTTTATGTTTGAAACTTTCAGCAGTCTGCTCCATCTTCTTCTGGGGCAGTACATGGCCCTTACAAATCTGATATTGGATCAGGATATGATAGTTCTTTACCTAGAGAGAGAGAATTTACGACACCAGTAGCATCCAGTCAGGAAAGACCAAGTGATACTCAAACACCAACACCAATGCCTGCCCTGCAAGAAACGTGTTTAGCCCAAGTTGGTTCCAGGATGCAATCTCAGGTGGGTTCACATCCAAGTGAAAGTTCCCTGTCTGTGATATCTTCACAGAGAGGAACAGGTTTGAGTCAGACGTCACCTGTTGTGCCTGTGGCTGAGGAAGCAAGCAAACTTGAGTTATCTTCCACAATGGTCCCTACGGTGGAAGGAACTTCTAGCACTCCAGCACCTTCTAAATTAATGTCTGCTGAAGAGCAGACATGTGCCAGTCAGATATCTTCTGAAACAGCTGCAGTGAAGGAGAATATAACCACATTTCAACTCTTTTCTCAAGTTACACCTTCTCAGGAAGGAGCAGCAGCTTCAGTTCCAGTGAATTCTGATCCTGAGCCGAATCATGACAGAACATTTGATTTAGAACTGCATGCTGGGGATTCTGCTGTTCAAAAAGATTATGAAGCAATCCAACATCATTGCAGCAGACATGATACCGAGGTGCAAACTGTGGCACATGAATGCCCAATTGAACCTGAAATCGTGCAAAATCCTAGAAAAAGTTTTGACATTGAAATGCAAATTAGGATATCACCTACTCACACAGTTGATTCTGAAGAGAAGCAAAATACAGGAACATGCGATTTTGAAATGCAACTTGATTCAAAATCAAAGCAAAATCAGCAAATGACGGATAGTGAAGTGAAAATCGATTCTGAATTAAGGTTAAATCAAGGAACTTTAGATAGTGAAATGCAAATGGGTTACGAAACTGCTCCTAATGAAGGTTAGAATGATATTTTCGAAAAAAATTAAAACTTATTCTCCTGGGTATCACACTTTTTATTTTATATTTGAACTCTATGTTCTAATGTATAGGGAACCAATCAAGGAAGGGAGATACACACCTTGACGAGCAGTTGCAGGAAAAGCTTGATGCCGGGAAATTTTCTTCTGTTTAATTGTATCCATAAATAAGGATGAGGAAAGCGAGTACTCTGACAATGTACCTGGAAAGAATAGTTATACTATAGTGAGAAACAGCCGAAAATTTACAGAAGTCTTTAAATTTTTGGATTTTGTTTTCAAGTAGTTTGTCATAGTTTTGTATTGATCATCCAAATTGAGTTGATTTCCTAAATGAGGAACGTTTTCTTTGTTATTACTAGTCAAGTTTCCATCGCTCTAGATGTTAACTAACACCTATTCTAATTTTCCAGTGTTAGCCATCCAAATTATGACATTTTGGATTCCATATTGAAGATCTGGAAGACAATTCCCTTTTCCAAGTAGTTATGATAACCGGTTTCAAGTATAGCAGCACAAATGATGCTTCTCATTTCGGATTGTGTTTTTAGGCAATCCAGTTCTATCTATTGTTCTGCTAACAATGATCAACCTATTTTATATGATATGATATCCCGTCTCGTATTTTAATTTGAAACTAATGTTCATTTCTTAGAAGAAGATCCGAAGGATATATTGGGATGTGGAATTCTACAGTTTTAGTAATTTGAATTTGTCCTTGATGTAAATGCCTTTACTGAATAGTAAGAAAAAATCAAAGATCGAAGAGACCGTTAGCATTTTTATCATTTTTTCGAGATGCATGGATTGCAGGTAGCTCATGCAATACTTTTAAGTGATGGATCACTCGTTAGTATTGAACAAAGTTTGAATCTTACCAATAATTTGCATCTCATTGACACTTGGAAGTTTAGGCTGAAAGAGTATGATACCATTTATAACGTGGAATGTGTTACTGCAACTAAATTTTAACGTTATCTGGTTGCTTCTGGGTTCAAATCTATATGTTTAAGTCGGAAAGGAATATGCAATTTTACGATCAAAGGTTAATTTTTTATTATATTATGTATTATAATAAACCTCATTTTATTAGAACAAGGCTATAACGAATTGTGATGCATTTCCACATGATACGATTCTTATAGCATGATATATTTCTTACAGCTTGAATAAATGTGTCATTTAAACATATAGCTGCGTAGTTTCTTATGTTAATCAAAACGGGCAACAGTCATGGATACATGGCAGGAAGCATTTGTGTATTTGCTATTGCTTATGTCTTGCATAAATGTGTTTTTTTTAAAATTTTTTTTTTGGTATTTTTCGACTTCGACATTTTCTGGGTGATGCCGAAACTGAAATTGAGTTTGAGTTTTTATTTAAACCTGTGTCCACTAAGATGTCTTTGGATTCTATAATACATAACTCAGTCTTATCTACAGGAATTCAAGTATCATATGACATTTCGAAATCTGAAAACGTTTTGTTGTAATGTTAAAAATAAATAAATTCATTTTGAGAAAGTATACGTTACAAGTATTTTTAATTTTTAATTTTTTAAATAATTAATAATAATGTACTTAACTTTTAAGTTTCATGTATGGCATTTTGTTTCATAAAGGCGTAGTGCAAGACCCATTGTATTCTATTCTATTTTTTCTTTTTTGAAAAATAAAAATAACTTCATATGTACATATGATCATTAACATAGCCTTGTCTTGAGTTACATAAATATTTTTTATCTACAATTGATTAATATATTTTTACTTATTTTCTTCCATGTAGCTTTACTAGAATTGTGATATGGCAACGTATCTACCATGGATTAATATATTTTTAGTTGTTTTCTTCCATCTAGCTTTACTAGAATTGTGATATGGCAACATTTTTTTGGCAGGTGGGTTACCTAATCTTCTTTAGATATGACAAAACCATGTAACCATATTTAGTTGTTTTTCTAAGATTCCCTTTGTTGTGTGACGAGTAAACATGTTAAGGCTTAGCAATATTTTGAAACAAGTCTACTTATCATCATTGCAAATATCTTCTTTAACTTTGGGAATGGAACCATTTCAACACCCTTAAAGAATGAAATAAAGGGGTTCATTCAACAAATGGGATATTTAAATTAACTGCTGTCCATCTTACTTTTAAGGCTGGAACTCTGAATCAAGGTATGACTCTTTAACCTAATGTTAAGTAATTGACATATAGACAATTAATTACCAAATAAACTAAATTTTCACATACAACAAGGCAACATTTAGAGATTGTATAAAGATGTTGGTCCTTTTGCCTTGTTGCTTATTTCTTTGCATTGTTCACTCTTATTTATTATCACTTAAAAAACTTAAAGAATTAATGAAAGATGTTGGTCCTTTGGCCTTGTTGCTTATTTCTTTGCATTGTTCACTCTTATTTACTATCACTTAAAAAACTTTACTTAAAGAACTAATGATATTACCATATAATCAACAGTCCTACAGTTATATTGTATGATGACTTTGAAGGTAGAATTTTAGATGTGGTATGGTATGAATTTCTTTCACCAAAAGAAAAGAAAAGAAAAAGATTTTATTAAATAATTGAGGTGAACAACTTTATCAATATATTAAACATTCTTAAAGTTAAATAAAAACTAAACTCAGCATAGAAACTACAAATTACCTATAATGATGGTTAATTGGATTTGAAAAAAATATGAAACATCAGAAACAGAAGAAAAACAATTCAATCATTACAAGTAATTTATAATAGATTGATAATTAAGATAGCCTAAACTTTTTACTAACAGTGTCTTTAGGTTGACAGCTGTTTCCATACGAAACGAGTCTACTTGGATTTTATACAGACAGCAAATCTTCTTGAATACGACGGGAAATGGTGAAGCCGTTATCTTCCTCAAATATTCTGTTAAAGATCTTCGAATCCACAACTTCTATGAACAATTTAGCTTCACTGTAAAATGAAAAAAAAAATTCCATGAACCGTTGAGTATTCCACACATTCAATTTCAAAATTTCAAAGATGCAGAATTGAACTATTGGTAAAAAGTTTTTATGATTGATTTGAATCGTCAGGTAACTCACCAATGATGACTTCGAAGCAAGGTTTAGGATTTGCAGGAACCATAAATGTGACCTTATCTTATGGGACAAGGCTAAGATAATGATAATATGCGACTTCAATTCTGCTTCGTCAAAGATCACAACTTGCAAACTTGTTTTCCTGAATATGGTAACCTGTGAGTTACTGCATCATCAATTTTAAAAGACTTTCATGCGATTCGTATCTTTTGCCACTTCCAACATTTGCTTCATTTCCACTGCGCATAGTTTGTGTCATTCGTCTTCTCTGGCTGCCGATTCTTACAGTTTTTTACGTGTCTTGGTTCGCAGGAATTTGACTTTAGATGGAAGAAGCTCTACAAGTTGCCGTGTTATTGATCCTTGCAAAAATGCTTCGAACGGATAGATTCCGAGTGGAATGTTGAATGGTTTAGGACTGCTGAATGTAATTATCATCTACATTTCAGTCTGATCTTCTCGGATCTGTCCGATTTTCTTTTACAGAGTTTGTCGATAATTTAAAGTTAAATATGAAACTAACATAATTAAGTGCAAAAACTCTTCACCTATATTTACAGCCAAAGTTAATCCATGAAGGAACCGATTCTCTCAGACGGTAGCAGAGCTTGGAACAGGGTTGCTAGAATTGTTTCTTTTGCTCGCAGTGACTGCAGATTAGGCCAGAAGGTAGATCCTTCAGAGTTGGCATGACTTAACCTTCATCTACCCTCTTATTGCGTTTTGAGTCCCTTCGGCAACAGTTTTTGGGTATTGGGTTTAAAAAAAGTTTGGGAATTAAGAAATATTAAGCCAACCTTTGCTTCTAATTTCGTTTAGCCTTTTTTTCCTTTTTCTGTGAAATGAAGGCAATGACAAACTTTGTAAAGCATCAATTTCTCTTGGATATTTTTACCTTCTTTTAAGTTCTTCAACCCATGGGGTGGATTTTGATATTGACAAAGAAAGCAAAAGCAACTTATCAATTTAGATCAAGTTTACAGAACTTTTGACAAGAAATCTTTTTCTTGTTATTGTTCAAGGTCAACTCATCAGGTATGTGTTAGAATTGATATGCAAAAACCAAGACTAGATTCCTTAAGTTTAATGCGAAATGAAGAACTTAATGTGCTAAGTTGCTGGCTAACATTGAAGCTTAGCGGCTTTTAGTTGGACAGGTGGTTACAGGGCTAGAAGAGAAGAGAGCTTAGGGTCCTAATATGTTGGCTAAGGTTGAAGTTGAGTGATTTTTAGTTGAAGGTGGCTAAAAAATTCAAAGAGAAGAGGAACTTTGTAGAAGAAGAAAATTTGTGCATTATAGATCACTATGAAACTAGAAAAGCTCACCTTCAAGCTTGACTTTCATGGTTAAGGATAGGTGATCAAGCTACTAAAGAATTTTCTCACTTTTTCAAAAGTAGACAAAACCCTCCTAAAATTCTGGCTATTCAGGTTGATGACCATCTTTTCACATCAAAAAATGACATTTAAAAACCTTTTATTATTATTATTTAAAGATTTTTACAAGAAAGATTTGATTTAGTTACAATAGTTAATTTCTTGGAAGCCATTACTCATTTTAATTGTTCTATTTTTGGTGATGCCACTTTTCTTTCCAAGGATGATCTTTTCAAGGCCTTTCAACAATTGCATGACAATAAAACCCCTAAAATAGATGGTTTTGCTGTAGAATTTTTAAAGAAAATTTGGGCCTTCTTTAAGATACTATTTATAAGGAGGCTCTTCATAAAGGCTCATTTAGCAAAACTAGTAATGTTGGTGTTATTTAACTTTTACCCAAAAGAGAAGATAACACTAACATAAGTAGTTGGTTTCCAATTACTCTTTTAAATGTTATCTATAAGATAGTTGCCAAAGCCATTGTTGATAAATTGAAATCCTTTCTTCCTCATCTCATTAGTAAAGAGTAGATTAGTTTTGTCCAAGGTAGACAATAGTTACTACTGATAAAGGTATGTATTGGGTTTCTTCTTTAGATCAAAAAGCTATTCTTCTCAAACTTAATTTTGCTAAAGCTTATGACAAGTGTGATTGGTCCTTTTTAAGAGGCATTATCAGACATTATAAATTAGGTGATGCTTTTGAGAACCACATTGATATGCTTCCATTAGATGCCTCTTCAATTATCTTTATCAATGGGACTTTCTCAAATGTGATTGAGCTACAAAGATTAGTTTGGCAGGAATGCCCTTTACCTCCCTACCTTTTCATTATTGTAGTCGATGCTTTGGAGTTGTGCTTTGGGCTCATAGGGATTCTACGAGGTTAAAAAGTATAACTTTCCTTGAAGGTGAGAAAGACCTCATTTATAGTCAATTTGCAAATGATCTTTTTCTTACTTTGAATGAAGATCATGATAATTTTACTACTTCTTTGGACTTCAATACACTTAGTTAATTAAGCTTCGTGATCGTTGTCTTCTCACCTAGACCTACATGGAGCCAAAATCAATTGGAATAAAACTCAGACTATTTGATCAAGCTTCTCTCCTAGACCTACATGGACCTATAATTTTAATATTAAATGGTTGTCTCTTATTGATAGTTTTTCTCATTTGGGCATTCCAATTGTTTTGTTTTTTACTCCTACTTTATGGTAGAAATGTCCTTTACCTCCCTACCTTTTCATTATTGCAATTGATGCTTAGGGAGTTATGCTTCAGGGTCATAGGGATTCTATGAGGTTAAAAGGTATAGCTTTGCCTAAAGGTGAAAAAGACCACATTTATAGTCAATTTGCAAATGATATTTTTCTTACTTTGAATGAAGATCATGGTAATTTTACTATTGCTTTGGACTTCAATGACACTTATTGTAAAAGCTTCAGGAACCAAAATTAATTAGAATAAAACTTAGGCGATTTGATCAAGCTTCTCTTTGAGATGTACATGGACCTATAATTTTAATATTAAATGGTTATCTCTTCTTGATAGTTTTTCTCTTATGAGCACTCCAATTGTTTTTTTTTTTCAACTTTTGCTTTATGACACATGGTGGTAAAAAAGGTTCAACATAAGGTAATGAAATGGGTTGCAAAGCCTCTTTCTCTTGTAGGCAGATTTATAGTAACCAATCATATTTTGAGCATAACTCATGTATATTATTCTTTCTTCATGGATCCTTCAAAATCATCTTTTCAAAATATTGGTAGAATTCTCAAGAATTTTTTATAAGGGGATAAAGAAAATCACAAAAGTTTTCATCATGCAACTTGGATATTTTCCTTTTAAGCAAGGATTAAGGTGGTATGGGATTTCCATCTATTGAGAACCATCTATGGAGAACAACAAAGTGTTATTTTGGGTTCTAAATGGGTTGTTCATTATATTGAATGCAATGAAGCTTGCAAACTTTTATTTAGGCACAATATTTTATGTATAGCCAAACTCAAATATAGAGAAATACTCACTATAGCAATTCGATATTTAGCAGAGGAACATCAAAAGTTATAGAGTCTTATTTTTAAAAATAGATATGGCTTTGTTGAAAAAAATTGAACGACATTCTTCAATGGAAGCTTATTGATGAGCAATGGAGTAATCCCCAACATTCTACCATACAAGTCACGAGTGCTAGCATGTGACTAGATTGTAATTTGCATATGGACAATGTAATTATGCTAGTGATTGATATTAAGTTTGTGATCGTTGTCTTCTCACCTTGAGTTAGTGAAGTCTAAGTTTATGGTTTAATTCACAATGAGACATATGTTATGTGATGTTGCAAGGCTCATTTTACTCCTAAGTGCAAACATAATGAAAATGAAGTTAAATGCTAAATCTAAGCAATGATAGAAATGTAAATCTATCCTATCCTATAGCAATGAGCATCCATTTTTGGCTTACTAGTCATGTCTTGGACTTGTGTAACTATTACTGGGATCACCAAGTGAATTCACCACTAAGTGAATCAAGTGAAACCACTACTGGGTTACCAAATGATTACACTTTAACACTCAAAACCAGTCGTACATATTCCGCTTTACTAATGAACAAATAAAATAAAGTGCTTGGAAAATGTAAATGATTAAACTAAGAAAACAAGAAAATTATGCTAAGTAAACAAATAAAACTAAGTGGATGCTACAATGATGGAAAGAAATCTCGATCTTTATTGACGTCATGAAATGCGTCCAAGTACAATTCACTCAAATAAAGATACTGTTCAACTGCTAAACATCACACTGCAAGCATTCACTCTATTGCTAACTAAGAAAATAAATCGCAAGAGTTTCCCTAAGACTTAGAATGAAAAGTTGTTGATTGTGCATCTAAGTGTTGGTATTTATAGGGCTACACACATCCTGAGACATCATATCAATGATGAAGTAACATGCATTATGACATTGTTGATATGATATCGTTGCTGCGATATCATATTCTCCAAAAAATTTGACTTTATCATACCCCCACAATTGACTAGAAACTCATCCTCAAGTTAAAACAAAATGAGGATAAAGTCCCTTACAAAATTGGGAGGTAGACTTGTCTTAACATGACTAACTAACTATTTACATGACTTAGAATGCATCTTTTCTATTGGCAAACTTCTTCTTGTACATGGTGTATATGGTTGCTACATGCTACTTGATCTCATTCCAAGGCCTACTTCTTGTTAACATGGCTAAGTTAGCATAGCAAAGGTTTGCTAATCCCATGTATTTTATCAGGTCCTCTATTTGTAGGTCTTCATTCTTCACCTTGGCTTGGTGGACATGGGCAAGACTATCCAAGATGGGTTGCCAATTTGGATTATGAGTAGAGAGGAAATTGATTTAAACCTTCATCATTTAGATTTATGTTTCATTTATTTGCTTATACATGCTCACCTGGTCTCTGAAATGCTTCTTCAGTCACTCATGTTTCTTGGCCTTATTCTACCACATGCTTATATTGATTGCAGATTTTTGATGAATGGCGTGGACTTCCTCCATCGAGAGGTTCCTGTTTTCTTTAGCCAAGTGACCCATATCTTGGTTGAATTTCATGAATTATTCTTTTACCTGATGAATACTTTCTTCAAAAACATTTTTCTACTTTTCTATATCCATCAACCTGGTATTGGTAGCAGCAAGCTTTTTGTTTTCTTTTTGTAAGATAGTGAGAGCTTTAACATGCGCATATGTTTGTGCTTCTATGATAGATGCATCCCACATTGCATTTTCCTTGTCCTTTTCCATCTACATGTTGTGGACAATCAGCTACCTCACATGATTAGTTTTAAATTGATCAAGTTGGTTTGGTGATATGAAATGTGCAAGGTCTCTCTTTTCAGCTCTTAAAATTACTAACTCTTCTTGTAGCCTTTGCACTTCATTTTTGGCATGTTTAGCTCTAGTTTCTGTCATGACCAACTTCCCCTTTATGGAAATTAAATAAAATTGTATTATAGAGATATCACTTGAGATATTAAAAAGGTTTTACATGACTTGGCCCATTTGCAATAGTCTGTCTAGTATATATTCATATTTTGTAGGAATCATTGATGTATCGGCAAGCATTTGAGCATCTCTTGCACTAGAAATATCAGCTAGTGGCACAACAAGGACATTAAATGATTCTTTGATATGGTTTGTTATAACTTTAGCTACTCCCACTTCATCTTGGTGCTGCATAAGTATAATTGTGGCTCCTTCGCTAGTTTCTAGCATAACTTGAAACGATGTAGCATTCCTTGAGATTTTTTGTGTCCAGTCATCCTCTTCTCCTATTTGTAGTGACACCTATCCACTTGCCGAATTTGTGGAAATGGTGGGTCTAATAGAACTCTCTCTTACTTTATATATATTGGCCCCTTCCATTATTCCCTAGCTTATTGTATTTGCAATTTTTTGCAGATGGCTCATTGATAGTTTGTAGTCTTGTGGAAACAATGGTGGAACTTGTTGTTGTTGTTGCTGTTTAGCTTGTAGCTAGCTGCTAGGTCGTTCTTGTTATTGTTAACCAGTAGTTGGAATGTTATTGACAGGAGTGGAACTTGTAGCTCCCTTGATGCCTATTGGCTTCTCTAGTTGATCTTTCTTGGGTGGCACTAGCTTGAACATTTCTATGTAAGAAGCATTTTGGTATGTCTCAGGATTTTGGCTTGTTAGCATAGCTTCTTGATGAGGTAAGGGAATGGAAGTGTTAGTTTCCCTACCTTCTTTTCTTCAAACCACCATTGGATTTTGAGGAAGAACAAATGGATGATGTTGACATTGAATTTTTCCATCAAAATTGCACTTCCTCTAGCTACATATGTTGAAATTCTATTGAGCCTTTTAGTCAGGAATAAGTGATAGGTTCCAATCTTAAAGTAAATTTGTTCCTTTGCTAAGAGCTCATTGTAGTCTATCTTCTTTGCCATATGCCCTTTGCAACCATAGCCTCTTGGCATCGATTTTTGACGTAGTTGAAATATGTGCCACATTGGCTCCTTCGTTTGGAATGTTGAGGGCCTTAGCAATTGCCACTACTGAGTATGACATAGAGATTCTTTCAATTTTCATTGTAGCATCTGCTTGTTTGTTTTGGAAAAATTGGTAGGTTTCTCCTAGATACCATTTGCCACTATTAGACAATGTAGGCCATAAAGGAAATGCTTGGAGTTGTGTCTTCATAGCCTCTGGAGTAAACTCCATAAATGAACCAATGTTTAATTCCACAATAACCATGAACATGATGGAGTTTTCCTGTATGGCCTAGGGGCATTCAAGAGACTGCATGAGGTGCTGCCCTTGTTCAAGTGTATGTAGTGCTTCTACCCCTCCTTAGGTTGAGTGCTCAGTGGTAGGAGTTTTTTGATGAATGCTAAATGATTTGGCTTCTTGCTTTGCATGTTTTTCTTGGGGAGTTTTTTCTTTCACTTGGTCTCTCTTGCGACCTCTTGGTCTTTTACTCTCATGTTGAGAGGGTCCTTTAGCTAATGGTTAAAACACCACAAAAATTTGCATGTTGTAACCATTTCTCATCATATAGCTTTCACCCCATGAAACCTGAGGTAAAACTTTATTGTAAATGTGAAGATTGTAACGCTTGGTGGATAATCTCACATATCTCATACTTTTAGGATGGAAAAATGCCTCATAAGTGGTTAAAGCCTCATTTCCCAAGTAAAAAAAAGTTACCTAGTGTCTATATTTGGGCTTGGTAGGTCAAAAATGCCTTTTGGAATGCCAAAAATGACAATTTGATGGGTTTTATGAGGGGTATACACTTTTCTACGTTGAAAACACCTATAGGGGGTAAATCTCATCTACCTCTAGCATAGAGGGGTGGAGGATTCCCCCTTAGTGTGGAAATTGCATTCCCCAACATGGAGACTACATGCATAGTGTGGAAACTTCCCCTCCCCCCCAATGTGAAGATTCCATCCCTAGCGTGGAAACTGCATGGCCCTAATGTGAAAGTAGCAAAGACCAGATTTTGACACTCCAACGACTTCAACGTTGATCATGCACTAAGATCTACCTCCAGCATAAAAGGTGTGTCCCATTACTATTTATTGTAAATAGAATGGCCATGGGGGTTTAGCCCTTACTATATATGGTAACCCCCAAAATTTGGGCACCCATCTCACCTATATGAGGTACAAATTTGCAGCAATTTGTAGCCAATTTGTCAACAAATTTGCAATAAAAATCATGGTCCAAAACCTATAAAACCTAAACTCCAACATCCTTTTTAGGTTTCACACTTTAGCATTTTGAGCAATATAGCACTTTTGGCTTCCAAGAGCTCTTGTAGACTTGTAGAAATGTAGCATCTTGGAGCCTCCTAGCATGGAACCCTTATAGCCCTGTTCCCTCCTTGTTTTTCCCCCTTGAGACTTGTTGGTTTTGGTTTCAATGCTACACTTCTAGGAGTTCCAACTCCCAACATGGAGCATGTTTGTAGCTGAATCTCCCACTTTTCTCACCCCACAGTAGTGATCAAAGTTCAATATCTGAAGTTTGCAGCAGAGGAGGTTTGAAAGCATCAGGAGTGGTTGAGCATCCAGATCATGGAGTGGATCACATTGGCTTCAATGGGCTCTAAACTCCTACCCTAGTGAACCCTCTTTGGTTCCCCTTGGGTAATATTTGTACACATCTCTTGAACTTATTCTTTATTTATTCAATAAAGTTTCAAAGTTTCAATTTTGTGTGCAATCTGCATTTGCTTTCAAATTTCTAGGTATGTAATTTTTTGCATTTTATTTTTTCAACCCCCATTTTGCATTTTGTAAGTCCCTAGGTGATTTGCTAGACTATCCAGGGCATCTTGAATCCCATGTTTTGGAAGCCCTAGGGATTTTGGGTTAAGGTTACTATGTTGGATCTTTTGATTTTTTAGTGATCAATTTTTTTGGTTGCAATAGTTTTCTTAGCACTAGAAGAAGGGCCTCTACCTAATTTTTGTGGCCAAATTTGTCTCCCTCATTGCCAACGTTGCTTGCCATTTGAAAATTTTTGATTTTTGTAGCGGAAACCTTGAAATCCCCTTGAAAACCCAATGCTGTTCCTCACCCCTTGTGACAGGAATTCCAACATGAAAGTTGCTGGTGGTTGGGTGTTGAGTTTTCATAGCATTTGTTGTGAATTCCACAGCCAAAGCTAATGTTGTCACCCACATGCAAACATTCCATCTCTTACTGCCATTTTCACAATAAAACCAATGTTGGTTTGACATCAACCAAAAGTACTTTCCTCCTCTTCTTGTTGAGGAATTTGGAAGCTTGCCAACATTGTTTTAAGAAACTTGTAGGTTTCTATTTTGGCTACCAAAATTTTCCCCCTTCACCAACGTTGGTTTTAGAAGGTGTGAGATCCCCCCAACTCACCCCCTCTTTCCCTCCTACCATACTCGAGGATGTAATAGCTAGGAGGCCAACATGGGTGAAGCTTGGTATCAATGTTCTTAACTTTCTATTTTTGGCAAAAGGGGTGTACCCCCTTTGGCCCCCACTTACTACTTATAGTAAGTGACCTATTTTTGGTTGTGTTTGCTTCTTTTCATCAATTTAAACTTTGTGACAATTCCAATTACCAGAATATACATCCTTTCTCCACCTTTCTAACATCTTTCATCCTCTTTTCACCAATGCTGGATTTGGAAGGTGTGAGATCCTCCTATCTCATCCCTCCTTTCCCCCCCTACCACATCTGGGGATGTGACAGCTAGGAAGCTAGCGTGGGTGAAGTTTGCTACCACCTTTTCACCTTTTCATTTTTGGTAAAGGGGTATACACTCCTTACCTCTCACTTGCTATTTATAATAAATACTTTATTTTTAGTCATTTTTTCTTCTTTTAACCATTTTTGAATTCCACTTATCGGGATTTACCTCTATTTTTGCTTTTTATAGCCTATCTTAAGCCATTTTTAGTGAAATAGCCATGTCTCTTTCAAAATCAACCAAGTTGCCTTACAACTATACTGACAATGGGTCAGATCAATAACAGATGAGGGTTTATGACCCCAAAGACCTAGATGTAATTGAATGTAGGCAATCCTTGAGACTTAGGGGGCAAAGCCTTGGTTTCACGACAATAAATGAAGAGCACTATAACTTTATTTATTCCAAGATTTAGGTTGGCATGTTGATCCCATGAGTGGAAGTAGAAGCCAAAAGAGAATTTGAGCTCATCCATCATATTGGAAAAAAGTATATTCCCTCCTCCTATGACCAAGTACCCCGTAACGACATCTACGCTAGTGTCTTAGTCCTCCTCATTGAGGTTGATGAAGACAACCAAAAGACTACCTTTGATGGGTAACTAGAGGAGGAAGATGAATTTAGGGCAGAGTTTGAGCATGAGAACCTTTTGGAGGAACTTTTTTGACAAGGGATCCCCAAGGTCACAGTGCCCACCTCTACCCCTTTTGCCTCTTCCTCTAAACATGTCCCATCACCTTCGTCCCCATTGTGCTTGACCATGTTTGGGCCCATGCCAATCATCACCACACACCAAGCATAATTGGTGTCACAACCAACCACCTTCCACTTCTCCATGTCCCTTGCCATCCAACCTAGGTTAGCTTGATTGACGATAGTAGTAGCTACTATTGCTAATCCTTTGACCAGCCATGTGGGGCCCACCATGGGACGTTAAGCAACCTAGGGGTCACACACCTCATTTGTTACATTTGAGCCTCAGATACCATCACAAACATATTTTTCCTTGTTTGGCCCATAAACTACAACCATGACGCAATTGCTCCCTTTCATCTTACAACTAATAGCTAGGCTAGAAGCCACACAATAAATACCATAGTCATATGTGCAAGCCTCATTGCCAGTAGGGCCACCACAGGGCTTGGATCATGCCTTCTAGATGATCCAGGACCTAACGGAGGAGTTGAAGAGACTCAAAGCCTCTACTTCACAAGGTATCAAGATCATGGATTTTTATTGAGACAATCCCATAAGTTGTGTGGTTCCACCCTTGACACTTCCTCCTAGTGTCCCTATTCCCCAATTCAACAAATATAATGAAGAAGGTGATCCCAACGCTCATCTTAAAACCTTTTGATCCAAGTGTTTATTATTGCAACCATGGCCTCATACTGGCATGAGGATTTTCCCTATGTCCTTTACTAGGAAAGCGCTTGATTGGTACCACACCTTGCCTAGAGGATCCATATCCTCTCTTGAGGACTTGATAGCCTAGTTTGTTAATTTCTTCAAGTATAACTTGAAGCTTGACACCATGCTTGACCAATTGATGAAGGTCAAGTAGTAACCTCTAGAAGTTGTGTAGAAGTTCATCCAATGATGGAACAGTTTGCTCACTGAAATACCAGAGCCTATAGCTAAAACACATGTTTTTTCTATATTTAAGAGGATGGTTAATGACTTTATAAAGTCCAAAATTTACTACCTTAACCTATGGTTCCTTAGCCAAGTGTTTTTTTAGACAAAAAATATAGAGGATGCTACGAAGGCTAGTCATAACCAGGCCTATGTAGCATACAAAAATTAACATATGCGGAGGGACAAAGAAAAGAACAAACAAAATAACATGGCTATAGTAGTAATCCAAGACCATTAACTAGGGGCCAAGGACCAACCCACCAAAGGTCCCTACTAATAATCACAATAACCAACCATCAACCTCTAGGGCCACAACATTGACTGCTCCTAGGCTAAACTTTAAGTGAAAGGATTGCACTAAGTACACTACCTACCTTTGAATCCATTTGAATTTCTAGATCAACTATTAAAGAGTGGGTGCATATAATATAGACAAATGACTGAAGTCTCTTGAAAGAAGCATGAGTGGGTATGCAAAATAGTCAAATACCTAACTTGCACAACAAAGGATGATCCTCAATTACCTAGGTAGTTTAAAATCAAACACTTTTGCCACTATCACCAACTGTTTGATCATGACGTAGACTTCTACCTCGTGTTGAAGGATAACTTGCAGAAAATGATAGATAGGGGAGAGTTGGTCTTAGATGCTTCCAACCCTATCTAACCACAAAATCAATCAATGTAGGTGTACAAAGACCCATTGAATGCTAATAATATCCCCTATACTATTTCAACATTCAACATTAATGATAATCAGAGACTAGTGAGGGAACCATTTGTGATTTGGGTATCCACTTGTAATGAAAGGATCTCTTTAGCTGCCACTAGCTTAAGACCTCATTTTTTTGTGAGAGTACCATCATGGGCACCTTCAAGGAAGCCTTTTGTCATCAAGGTTCCCTAGCCCAACATAACCCAATTAGTCATAGCCCAACTAACTAACATGACCATGCAATGACCTTTGATGGCCAATGCTACTGCCTGTTCGTCACAACCAACAATCGACAACTAAAAAGATTCAACCAAGTAGAGGAAGAAACATAAGAAAAATCATAAAATAAAGGTGACAAGTCAGGTGAGGCATGAAAGGAAGTGGGCCCATCGAAGCCCAGCCCCATATCAGCTATACCTATAACCTCCTTTGCCCAACCTGCCTCAACTAGTGAACCACAGGAGGATCGTAAAATCCAAAACCAAAGAAAAGAGGAAAGATCCTAACAATCCAAGGCTAAAGTTTACATTTTGGAATGCATGGAGGAAGTAAAGCATAACCAGGGCAACAAGCCCATAACTAATAACAAAATCTTCCTCAGTGTGATAGATCAAGTCAAACACTCCCTCAATTAAAAGAACATAACTCTAATCTTGTATGACTTGATCATGACTTTTGATCCACATTGTGATGCACTAGTCAAAATGTTGACTTCCATCCTTGTTAGAGAGGACATCCCTGCTAATGGGGAATCTATCCATGTAATAATGGTTCCTTCTTCACTAAGGGAAGGAAATTTAACATTACTGGTGTTTCGTGATAGCAAAATTAAAGCCAACCTCCAAAATGGTGAAGTGACTAGGGCTCCTCTTTTCATCATGATTTAGGTGGAGCAATTTAAGATGCATTGGATGCATGTTGATGATGGAGATTCAAAAAATGTCATCTTGTGCACTATTGTTGAATGCTTGGGCTTAATAGAGCAGATATAGCCTACAACAACTACTACTCTCAAGTCTTTCAATGAGTCAAGGGTTGTTGTCAAGGGGTCTATCTCCTTGGACTTTGTAGCAGGTGACAATTCCCCACAATTGCCAATTTCTTGGTGGTGGAGGAGACACCAACGTGTAACCTTATCTTGGGAAGACCTTGGCTGGCTCAATTATGAGCTGTATCTTCACCTATCCATCAAGAGATTTACTTTCCTTATAAGGGAGGTGAAATCATCATTCACAGCGATAACACAATTCCCTTGACTATCAAGAATGTGAACATAGAGTAAGGGTATGAAATTGAGCTTTAGGAGGAAACTCTTAGCCACAAATTGCACCAACCTAAGAGAGAGGAGCAAGTCAAGACTGACAATGATAGGCAATGGGATGTGTTATGGGATGAACTTCCTTTCAACATCATTAGTGAAGGGGATACAAGCTTGTGCAGAATAGGCCTTGAGCATTTCCTAACCTTTCACAGATTAGGAAGAGTTTGCATAAGTAACGTGTATCCCTACTCATTTTAGGCTACATCTTGGTAACCTTTATAACCATTTGTACTATAATCTTTTAGCCTAAGTTTTCTCTTTGCTGACTAGTTATGCATTTTTCTATGTTTTATTCTACTTTTTATGCATATAGCCTAGAAGTTTATTTTATTTACATTTCTATTTATTATGGCCTTCTTCATTTCTTTACTTTACTTGTTTAGCATGAAATATGCTAGAAAAAATCATAAAAAATTTAAAATAGAAAAATCACCAAAAAATATGAGTTTTTCTTTAGCCATAGTCTGCTAAGACTTTAAACTAGCATCATGGTCTACCAAGACCTAAAATTGGTGGCACAAACAATCACATAACATGGCCCTCCATGGCCTAAAACTAGCAATTTAACATGGCCTGCAATGATCCTAAGCTAGCAAAAAAATGCAACTTATGCTTGCCATGGCCTAAAATTGACAAACGTCTCTTTTATTCTATTTATGTTTAGCCTATAATCGCATTGTTTAGCCATTTAACTTTATAACCAGAAACATCAACATAGCCATTTATAATGTTTATAATACTTGAAAAATATATATAGCCAAAACTAAAACCAAAAATTTAAATTTAAAGTGTTTATAATAATAGTAACACTATAGCATAATAGCCAACAAGCCATGGCCACACTATGTGGAAAAATGTCAAAAGATAATAATAGTCATTTGTAACATAGTCTTGGCTAATAATAGCCATCAATTTAAAAAAAAAAAGACATATAGCCAATAAGCTGAAATGAGAAAATGAAGGATGCTAATGAGCATTTGGAGGAGGAAGTGATGGATCATCCCTACCCTCACCGTTCGGGCTGCCAATGTTTCCTGATGCTTGAAATACAACAACACATAGCCAATTAGTAGCCAACAGTCAAAACTATGACTTGAATAAAACCATAACTTAAAATAAAACTAAAACATAAAATAAATCAAACCTGTAAGGAATCTAGTTCCATGACTTCTGGGGATAGATGTTGAAGGCCATTCTCCAAATGATGGAGAATATGGTCCTCTATCATATTGACCTAGTCAATATCCCCAAGATCAATGCTAGTGAGGATGCTAGGCCTATCTACTATGGTGCAAGTAGGTGGTGCTTGTGTATTAGTAGCTACAAAGGTGATATGAGGAGTAGGGGATTTCTCCACCATGAGAGTTCTCTCAAAGAGCTGGTAAGCATTCTTCGCTTGGATCCCCTGAATGAACAGCTCTCTTTTGCACTGTTCAACTGACTCCTCCCTGAGCCATGTTAGGTAGGCCTCATGATTAGCCTTATACTATCACTTGTGGTCATTTTATGTCCTATCCCACTCTAGGACCCAAGTGCAGTGATCTTTCCAATTGTTAACCTTTTGGAAGATGAGGTCTATTTGCATCCACTGCTTTGCCATCTCCTATGAGAGTGCTACCTTGTCCTAGATGGCATGCTAGTAGTGGGTCCATGTGATCCTTTGGTTCATAATTCCCTTGAGTTAGCCACTTGGGCTTCCACAAAGGCCTTGCAGCCTTGGAGATCTTTAGTCATCTCCTCCTATCATTGAGTTTTTTCTCTCAAGGCCACAACCTACTCCCATAGAAATTTGTTGACCTTTCTAGCTTCCATGAAGTTTTTGCGCACGAAAATGCTAGATCAGTAGTAGGTTTGTACAACTTCAGGGGTACACTCTATACATCAGAGGGAAGATTTAGTAAGGAGTTGATCTCCATGTCTCGGTTGGGATCTTACTCTACAAATGGCACTACAGAAACATAAAATACAATCATAAACATAATTTACAACCTAAGATAGTCATAACATAAACACAACCTCTAACATAGCTAAACTACTAAAGAATAGAAAACAAAGTTCTTACCTATCTCAAGTGCAACCAGTCGATGATGTCCTTGGCCATCCCACACATGAACTCCACCTTGTCTGGGATCTCTACCCATGGTTTTGCACAAAACTTAGGGATAGGGTTATGCACTAGTGGATTAGGAACTACTATAAGCATAACAATCATTGAATGGTTAGGATGAAAGGGAAGCTTAAAAAAATAATATATAATAAAAGGTGTTAAGGCATGTGCATACCTAGCTCCTCCTCTTTCTCCTTTGGGATGACTATGGGAAATGTACGTGGTACTGGCTCACCGAACAAGGCATCTAGATCATCCATATCTACGTTGGCCAATCCTTTAGCCTCATGATGATGTAAGAGCACCTACTCTATGCACCTTTGTTCCTCCTTTTCTATAGTAGTTTCACATCTTTGTGCTTCCTCCTCCATGATAGCTTGGGCTGCCATGTCCCAATGCTTGTCTATAACAATAACACATGAAATCGATTAGCACATGAAGCCATAACATAGTCATAAAATCTTAAAATATATAATAGCCAAAACATAGATAAAACATATTTGTGATTGCATGACTTGATATGTTAAGCTTAAAATTAAGCTTTTTTGGATGGGTTTCTCTGATGCTAGTGGTGCTTCCTCTACGAGCCTCTTAAGCTTGGCCTTGGCTACCCCTTTGGCTTCTCTACATAGCCGTTTAGCCTCTAAGATGCTTGCTAGAATTGTGAGGGGCTCCTCCCCATGTTTTTAGGGGATTCACACTACCAACCACTAAGATCCTGAGTGGTGACAGATAGCTAATCATCCATCTCATTTGGTAGGTTGTGGACCTACATGGTTGGATAAATGTGCTTTATCTAAGGCCTAGAAAGTTGGTTTGGGTCTTGGGCAACCCATCATCCATTTCTTCACACCACTAGGAACTCTATGAATCTCTCTAATAACCTATAAATAATGCAAAATGTATGTGGATTATGGTAGAGGTATCATCAAAAAGTTTGAGAATCTCCTCCTAAAGCCCAATAGTCAAATCCGCTACCTAGTTGAATCTGGTACCCTCCATTAGGACCCTCTTAAAGGTCCACCCTTATGTGATTCCAATTACCTTCTTTTGTGGCAATATTTTTGGAAATGCATGGGACTTGAACAAAGGATATGATGTATTTTCTTTAGGGTTTGTGAAGCTATCCATGGAAATTTCAAAAGGACCCATACTGGCATCGAGCCACTCCAAAGCTTCCTCATGATGGCCTAATTCCTTTACTATTTTGGTGGCAACCTTTGCCCTGTCAGTGGGGATACCAAAAAAGTTCCAAAAGGTACCCTCACTGATGGGTATGACAATTAGAACACCTCAAATGGTGGTGCTAAGATTATTGGCTGCTTTGTCAAAGGAGTCAATGACGTTCAACATATCTATAGTGGGGATGGAAGGGATATGTGCCATAAATACATCAAGAAAACTAGCATGCTCAATGTTTTTTTGGATGTATTTAGGCATCTATCTCCTCAGCCACTCATATGCTGATATTACCTCACAAAACTTTAGTATGAGGATATCCTCATGAAATCTTGAAATTGATAAGGTGATGTTGGTAGAGGTGGAAGATCTTGCAAGGCAACAACCAAACACTTAGCATCAACATAGGCATGTTTAATAACTAGTTAAAATGATAGAACACTTAAAACCTTAGTGACCATAAAACATTAGGCATTATAACTCTTATGTTTACCTTTCTTCTTCTTGCTTAGTGTGGCTTGATTAGAGGTCCTAACTACAAAGGTTTAATTGTGGATGCTCTTGGAGCCCACCCACTAGTTGTGTATCATCCTATTGGCCACACACTTCTTGTAGATAGGGCCAAATTTTTTAGTATATCCATCAAAGTCCCATCCTAACTATTCATACACAACAATCTTGATTTGGGGCCCCTTGGTAAATACATCTAAGGTGATTTAAGCCATCACCAAGGTTTGATCGTTAGTGATCAAGCCTTGATCATTGAACCAATACCTATAAGAAGGTCATAAAATGGACAAAGTTAGGAAAGGTAGTTTAGCCAATAAAGAAAAAAACATAAAAACACTATAATAACCATGCTTACCCCTGTAGATGATATACAGTGTTGGGCAGGTTCTGAAATAATGTGTGAACTCTGTGTGCCACCATTAGAGTATTGTCAGCATTATATTGACTATACTCTAGCATAGTCTAGATATTTATGAGGTAGCATGAGCTAATGATGTCTATTGCTTCCCCTACTGCTTGAGGTGGTGGATCATCAATAATGAACCTGGTGATGAGATTAGATGCTTGGGGCATTAGTGTCTCCACTATGATCCCAACCACATCCACAGGCAAGTGTGACGACAACATCGTAGTGAAATATTGTAGGATATAAGCAAGGAATTCCCTTGTCCTTGGCCAAAACTATAGTGAGATCTTGTCCAAGGTAATATCAGGCAAAGGGGTGTTTACCTTAAAGTGGACGATATAGCATAAAATTCCTACTAACTCAAAAATGATGAGTATGGGCTTCAAGAGGACCCTATATGGAAAAGCAAAAAATATCATGATCGATCAAAATATCTTAACAAGTTTGTAGAAAACACCCTAGTTAGGGATGAAATTAGCCCTTGTAAAAAGCTCTAAGGTGTTTATTCAAATTTGCTCAAGAAATTCCTAACAACATTATTACAACCTTTCATAGCCTTATACAACATAGTCGAGGCATTATAGCCTAGATAACACACCAATAGACACATAGCCAAATTTAGAATCTAGAAAATAGCCAATAGCATGAATGTTACCAAAAATAGTGAAAATTTCTTATGAACTTTAAAACCAAATTTAGAACATTAGAAATTTTTCTAGACCTCCCCAAGGGCATGGAGGTTGACAATAGAAATCTCTAAGTATGTCAACCACATCAATCTCCAAAGGGGTAAAGTGTTAAAACCATAATTTAGCCTTATTAACACAACCTAGATCAAAAATTCATTAAAAATCCATCCTAGCTCTAATTTTAGTGATAATATTGTGAAATAAATTCTAAAATCATGAGCCTTTTAGCCATGGCCATTACAACTAGAAGCACATAACCATCTTTACATAAAACATAGCTCAAAAGTAGCAAAATTGTAGTCATCAACCTTAACCCCCTTTCATGCAGGGTTGGGAAAAGTTTCACAAAAAATTTGTTTGAGCTTCAAATGAAGTGATTTCACCACTATTTCAAAGCTTGAACTCAACCCTATGCACCCACACTTAAAAAAAATTCAAAGCCCTTACTATTTCTTTAGAAAAAAAAAATCATTAGGTTGGATGAAAACCTGAAAATGCACAAACCCCTTTTACATGAGTTTAGTAAAAAATTCATTTCAAATCCAAAAAGGAGTGATTCCACCTCCATTATAAATCTGAAGCCAAGATCCATTGAACCAAAATGAAAAAATAGCCAAAACCCATGTCTTTTTCCTAGAAAAAAGTTGTGAATTTACATGAAATTCTAAAAAACGGCATAAAAATCTAACCACACAACCTCACTAAAACAACCATAACCTCATTTTTTTAAATCCAAATTGAGTGAGACCACAACCATTGGAAACCTTAAATATAGAGCTAAAAAAATATAACATTAGATGTTAAAAATAGCAAGCAATTTTCTTAGTAAAATACACAATATTGCTTGCTTTTTTTTTTCATAAAAAAGCACCAAAAATCACAAAATTCATAAAACCTAACTTAAATAGCCATGAAAAGTAGCCAAAATAGCCAAAAAACTTATAACCATTTATAAAAACATCAAAGTAAGAGAGTATGATCTTTTTGGAATTATATTTTGACAAACATTAAAGCCTAGATCTAAGAAAAATGATCCTATCCCTAATTTTTAGAAAAAAACATGAAAACAACAAGCCTAATTGTGAAAAAGAAAATTTACCAAAACTAAAATGACAAAATAACCCTAGATCTACATAAAAATGGCCAAATAAGAAGGTAGGATTTTGTTGGAATTTTGTTCTATCCCCTCTAGTGTAGATTTGACAAAAATGACCATACCTTAGCTAGAAAAAATAAGAAAAATGGCCAAAAAAGTAGGAAAAATGGCAAGAATGGCCTACCTTGGGGTGGTCATAGAGGATGCCTGAATGGAGATGGGTCTAGGAAGTCTAGATAAGTTAATGGAATTATCATCTACCTTCTAGATTTGAGGATTCTTGCTCTTTCCTCCACGTTGCTTGGGTGCCATGGTCACACCTACATTGAGAAACTTTGAAATCTAGATGGAATGGAGGTTCTATGCTAGCTGAATGGAGGATTTGGTGCCTCCACACTAAGGATGGATGTTGTTGGCTAAAAAAATTTCTTCTAGAGCTCTCCACCAATGCTCTATTTGTCAAGAATGAGGATTGTGGTTGATACTTGTGAAAATCAAACATAAAAACCCAATCTAAACCTAAACACCCACGTCCAAATCCCTATTGCCAATTTAGTTTACCATAACTCTAATTACGCTAACATGTAAGTGGGGGAGGGGGAGAAGTATTTTCCACACTGGGATTAAGTGGAGATAACTTCAGTTTCAAAATTTTAAATTTTTGGTAGTGGACCCCACTATACACCATCACTCTTAGCCTAGAAACTACACCAACATTGGGGTTTTGACCCCTTGAATAGATAGAAACTTGTTCATGCATTAACCCCCATGAATTCACAATGGGGATACTATGCCTAGCATGGATACATGCCTTCCACCTCCTAGAAACCTTAAGACCCAACTTTCTTATCATTTTTGGCAGCTACAACCTATCCCATTCAACCCCGGGCTTCAACAGGGGGTTAGACCTTACCAAAATTGGACACTTGGGTTTCCACACTGAGGAAACACTACCTATCATGGAAGATTGTGGGTAACACCCATTATTACCCTCCAACACCCACCTAGCCCAAGGCTAACTCTTAGAATGGGCCCACATGACCTAGAACCCCTCTGATCATCCCTGGCAGCCCCAGAACCTTACCAAATCTAGTTGAAAGTGCTTAAAACCTGGGGATTTGGTAATTCCACATTGGGAGAGGCCTCATCCACATTGGTCATCCTAGCCTAAGTGTGTATGGATGGGGGGATGATAAAAATTACCTAAATTGACTACCTAATAGCCACTTTCAAGCCTAACACTCCCTCACAACCTTCAGTAGCCTAGTTTGATCTTTAGACAAGTTGATTATTCACCCATAGCTTGTTCCACACTGGTGAACCTTCCCTCCACATTTCCTAGCATGGATCCAGCATGGAATTCCAAGGGGTATGCAAGAAAACCTTATTTATGACATAAAATAGCCAAATAACCTACTTTAGTGATCCCTAGACCCTGCTAGAACCCTCTGAAGGTTTAGGATGCCTTAAAATTGTTCAAAAATGGCATAAACCTATCATCCTACTCTCATCCAAATTGTGGGCCATCATGTCCACCATGGAAGAAGGGAGGGTTTATTGCATGAGGCACATAGAAACCTCTAAATTGTTGGATTTTGATACCAAGTATTGATTGTTGACACTGGAAACCCTGGAGGCTAACATGCATGGTCAATTGGCCTATCAAACTAGCCTAGATATAACATTCCTGGTTCATCCACATGAAGGGAGACCTCTTCCACACTAGCCAACATGGAAACATGGTGAATGTCACTAGGAAGGTTAGTGGGGTGTCCCAGATGCATGAAAATGATGTTAAATTGCATTATATTAGCACCAAAACCTTAATTACCAAAAATCAATAAAAATTAATTCCCTAGGGTTCTTCCATGATGGGGAGGACCTCATCCATGTTGAGCATCCCAACCCCATCATGGATGAAAGTTTGAAAGATAAAATTGTTGAAATTTACATGAAAACTGAATTTTGGAAGCAGCCCAACCCTTCCAAAAGCACCAAACTTTTAGAAGTCAGCTAAAACAACTTGGACTTGCTGTCCTTGAAGTCTCCATACAAAGGGGGACCCCATCCATGTTGAGCATCCAAACCCTAGCATGGATGGAGGTGGGGGATGGGGGATGTGGGGGAAGGACACGGGAAGCCTAGAAACCATCTAACAACCCTTGAAATAACCAGATTTTAACCTTAGGCATCAGCAATCGACACTAGCAACCCTAAAGACCCACATGCATGGACAAAAGCCATAAAAAATAGCAAAAAATAGAGTTCCCTAGTTCTTCCATGTTGGCAAGCATGGAAATAGGGGGGAACTATAGGATGAGTAAAAAATGACCCTTAGACACCTCAAACAGACACTAGACAACCTTGTATGCATCCTAGAACCATGTTTGCATCTTTTAGAGCCCTCAAACCTTGTAAAATTGATCCCAAATAGCCAAAAATCTCTTCCCCTTGATCTTCCTAGATGGATCCACACTAGGCACCCCTTCCCTATCATGGAAAAAGGGGAAAGCCCAAAAATCACTTAGGAATACCCAAAACTACCAAATGTTGAGCTAAAACCCTAGCCCTTAACCCCAGTAAAATTGGGAATTGACATGCATAGTCAATTGTGAACCAAATTGACCTAGATCTGGGATTCTTATTCCATCCATGCTAAAGAATATCCCTTCAATAATAGATAGTGTGAAAATAGGGGGTGAAGCTACCTTTCCACTTTTGATGACAAGACAACATTCCTAGAGATAAAAAAATCTATGCCAAAGAAGCTTAGGACCTCATAGCCATAACATTGTACTTGTTTGACTTAATTTTTTCCTACAAAACTCATTCCCCCTAATCTTCCATGCTGGAGAAATTCAACTAGTGTGGATATAGGGGGGGGGGGGGGGGGGGGGATGTGAAACCTTAGATGCCCTTAAATGACCTCTAAACATGACCAAAAGCAACTAGAATCTTGGAAAATCTTGATCTATAGCCCTAGGATGCTTAGAAAATTGGTAAATGTGCTTCAAAACCATCCCAAAACCGTAGAAAAAGTGCACCCCCATTCTTCCACATTGGGGCCACCATGCTCAGCATGAAAAAAGGGGACGAAGTAGTTTCAACTTTTTTTGACACTTGAAGTTGTCTCAAATGGCCTCAAAATGAAGATAGGGGATGTACAACTCCCAGATATGGGTTCTAGCTATTGGTTTGACCTTGTTTGATCCTATATTTACTTGGATTTTGATCTTCCACACTGATCCCCCTCTCTTCCACCATAGCCAGTGTGGAAATAGAGAG
>MNCI01015910.1:677431-735354 GCA_015680685.1 Gnetum montanum | reverse complement strand
GGGGGGGGGGGGGGGGGGGGGGGGGTGAACTTTGAAAACTTTCTTTTTAGCATTTGTCAACCTCTAGAGTGCCCAATTTTGATAGATCTAACCTTGCATTGTCATAGGAAGGCCCTAGAACCTGAAATTTGGACCTTTGGATGCCCCAAAACATACTTTCCTTGGTTTGCATGTTGGAGGTCATTCCTTCCATGCTAGCTAGCATGGAATTAAAGGGGGGGGTGTGTCTAGCATGGAAGTCTTAAAACCCTTAATTTTTAGGTCAAAACAACCCAGAAACAACCTTGATTGATGCCAAAATGTACATAATAGCCTTGTAACCCTAAAACATGGCTTGCTAATGCCTAAGACTAGCAAAAACCAACCCTTTTTGACCTATATTAGTTAAGTTTCACTATATGTAGCTTGTTTTGCTTGATTTGACCTTATTACAGGATGTTTCAACTTGTTTTTGATCTTATGTTGCATTGTTGACCTTCTTGGCCTAGTATGGCCTTTATAAAGCCCTATATTTTCTATTTTCCTTATTATAGCCTTATTTGCCTTTGTTTAGCTTATGATTAGTATCAAATAGTGGGGTCTGACCTTCCTTGACCATCGTTTGGCACCATGTGACCATGGCCCGTTATGGCCTTAAAATGGCATCATGGCCTGCTATGGCCTTAAACTGGAAAAATTTTGATCCTTGTTAATCATTTGTAGCATTATTTCTTATACTTCCCCTTGTTTGACATTGATTTGGTCCTTATTGCACTTTGTTTGCATATTTTTACTATATTTATAGCCTTTGATAACCTTATTTGCATTAGAATAGCATGTATTTGTATAATTTTATAGCATTCTAGCATTGTTTATTCACTTTTACGTAATTTTTACTTAATATGATTTTGGTTGACATGTAGGATTAAAGTATGAGTACTTGTGAATAGATTAGTTTGGCTTTGTGGCTACATGGATCCCACGGTAATGTTGAATAGTGTATTGAGCCTGATTGCCTGGATGTCGAGCTTGAGAGTCTTGTCTACCACATAGCCTCGATAGAGAAACCTCTAGAATGGCCTGAAAACCTAGTAAAAAACATTGACTTACAGGCATGCGACATACTTGAAGACTCTCTAGTTGAGGTTCCTATCATAACACACAGTGGTGACAAGAAAAACTAAGTTCCTTATTGGAACTGCAATAGGCCCAAGATATCACCAAGCTCTTACAAGGTAATATTTAAGTCTTTTCCTAGTCATATGAGGATATGTGAGGCCTAGACCAATGTTTAGTCCAACAAAATATCATACTAGATCCTAGCATTAGACTAGTTAAGTAGAAAGTACGCAAGATTAGACCTAATTTGGCCTTGGCAATTCGTGATGAGATCTTAAAGCTCTACCAAGATGGTTTCATTAAGGTTGTTGACTACACAAAATGGGTGTCCAACATAGTGGTCATCCCTAAGAAAAATGGAAGTATCCATATTTGCATTAATTTTTGAGACTTATATAAAGAAACTATCAAGGATAATTTCCCTCTGCCTAGTATTGATCAACTTATCAATACCACAACCGAACATGCCTTATTGTCCTTTATGGATGGGTTTTTGGGATACAACCAAATTAGGATCAACATAGAGGACTAACTTATCATGACCTTCATCATCCATTGGGGTATCGTTTGCTATACCATGATACCCTTTAGCCTTAAGAACGCAGGAGCAACTTATCAACAATCCATGACCTACATCTTTAGCAATTACATGCTAGGTTTGCTCAATGATTACATGGACAATATAGCTGTTATGTCCAAAGTGGCTAGTAACCATGCTAATGACCCATATTTTGTGCTTAAATGATGCCTCAAGTACAAGCTTAGGCTTAATTCCAAGAAGTGCAATTTTGGTGTCAAGACTGGTAAGATACTTAGCTTTGTAGTATCTAAAGCAAGGATACATGTCGATCCTAATAAAGTTAGGGTCATATCCAAATTAGCGTTGCCTACCAACCTTAAGGAGCTTCAAGGATTATAAGGTGAATTATAGTTTGTTCATAGGTTTAGGGTTGAAGTTATTCTTGTAAGGAAGACTACATTTGAACAAGTTTTTAAATTCATCCTAGATAACATTGTAGCATGTTTTGGCATACCTATGACTATAGTTACAAATAATGGACCATAATTTAGTAGCCAAGGAACAAAATATTTCTATCATGACCTAGGCATTAAGGATTTCTTTTTGTCACCTTATTACCCTCAAGGAAATGGACAAGTAGAAGCAAGCAACAAGGCCATCATCAACTTGCTCAAGAAAATGCTCAATAATAGCAAGTGAAAATGAGATGAGTGGCTTGTTTATGCACTTTGGACTTTTCATACAACTTATTGTATGACAATTGTGTAAAACCTTATAGCTTGATTTATGGTTTTGAAGCTATTGTACCTCTTGAATTACATGTACCATCACTTTAGATGGCCTTGACCAACTTCATCAATGATGAACAAAGTAAGGAGTTGCAGACAATGGATTTGGACTTAGTGGAGGAGCAACATATGCAAGTGCTTACTCATGTCGAGCATTATCAAGAGAGGTAGAAGCAACAACACCACCATAACTTGATCAAGTGTAAAATCACAAAAGAAGACATGGTCCTCAAAGCTGTCTACGAGCATGCAGATAAACTCTTAGCCAACTAGGAAGGGCCCTTCTTGTCACCATAGCCTATGATAAGGGAGCATTCAGGATTGTCAACATGGATGGAAATGAGTTGGCAAATTTGTGCAGTCATTCCTTTCTCAAGCCATAGTACATATAGCTGACGACCATTAACAAGTGAGCCTGCTTTACCATAGCCTACCGAGGTCTTAAACTAGTAACATGGGCTACTAGGGCCTAAAACTAGTAATGTAATGGCCTATCAAAGCCTTAAACCAACACCATGGCCTACCAGGGCCTATTATTAGTGCAAATATGGCTTACTAAGGCCTTAAACTAGCATCATGATCCACTACAACCTTAAACTGGCACCACAACCTACTAAGGCCTTAAACTGGTACCATGGCCTACCATGGCCCTAAACTAACAACATTGGTAACTTGGATGACTTTGTTTTATTCTCTACATGGCTTGTATGCATTGTAATATTATAACATGCTCTTTTTGCTTGGTTTTCTCATCCTCTTGAAGTTGTGTTTGTAAGATGAAGCTTGAAGGCATTGCAAGGGTGTAACTCATTATGATAACAAGTCACCATGCAACCTTAATGTCCAAGATTTGGTGAGTTTATCCTATTATGTCAAGATTTCTTGTATGATTGCCCTCCCTCTAGCACTAATCCTTGAGCCCAACCCCATAGCCTGATTATAACCTTCCATACCTTGTGAAAACAAGGTTGACCTATGTTTGCCACTCATGTACTATAGTCATATGATGTCTTTTCATCATGCTCCATCCTCAATTCCACTTGAATGTAACATAGCTCATTTAGTGAGAAAACCATGAAGTCCATTGAGCCTAATACATCTCATTCATTAGGAGACCAAGTCCATGAGTATAATGCAACTCATTGAATGGGAAAACCATGTCAAATCAACTCTGGCAATGAAACGCAATGAAGGTTTCACCCCACAAAAAAATACCAATAACAAGGGAAATCAAATTTCCAAGAGGTCAAATGGCCAATGAAGCCTCAAAGCATAATGGCCAAAGAAAGCTTGGAGCAAAGTGATTGGGTCCTCAAATGTATTTGTTGTGTGACCAAAACTTCAAAACACATCAGTACCACAATATAGCCATGATGTTAATATTTGGAATACATTGTTAGCCATTATAACCATTTTCTTATGACCTCATTATCATTTCCTCATCATAGCCTTATCCCATCATCACAAGCACTCTTTAGCATGATTGGACATAATTGGATGAAGTGCAAGGAGAAAATTTCAGTGATGAACCTACAGTGATGTTTTGTATTCTATTTTGATGCCTCTCGGGTTAATCCTCCAGATACCAACAAAGAGGGGCCATTGAAACACCATGAAAAGTTGCATGTTGTAATCATTTCTCATCATATAGCTTTCACCCCATGAAAGCCAAAGCAAAACTTTATTGTAAATATGAAGATTATAATCATTGGTGGATAATCTCAATATTTCATACTTTTGGGGTTGAAAAATGCCTCATAAGTGGGCAAAGCCTCATTTCCTAAGTAAAAACAAAGGCCTCCTAATGTCTATATTTGGGCTTGGGAGGGGTCAAAAATGCCTTTTGGGATGCCAAAAATGGAAATTTGATGGGTTTAATGGGGGCTATATACTTTTCTATGCTAGAAACACTTACATGAGGTAAATCTCACCTGCCTCTAATGTGGAGGGATGAGAGCTTCCTCCTCAATGTGGAAATTGCATTCCCCTAGCGTGGAGATTGCATGCACAACATGGAGAATTCCCCCTCAATGTGGAAACGTCCCCTAGCATGAAGACTTCATTCATGGAAATTGCATGCCCCTAGTGTGAAACTAGCAAAGATCAAATTTTGACACTCCAATGGCTTCAATGTTGACCATGCACTTCATTGTAGAAGATTGAAGGCCTAGTGCAGAAGGTCTATGCTTGTTACTATTTATAGTAAATGGAATGACCATGGAGGTTTAGCACTTACTATATATGATAACCCCCCAAATTTAGGCACCCATCTCACCTGTAGAAGAAAAAAATTTGTAGCTAATCTGCCAGCTAATTTGTAGCAAAAATCATGGCCCAAAATCTATAAAGCCTAAACCCCAACACCCTTTTTAGGTTCCACACTTTATCATTTCCAGAAATATAGCACTTTTGGCTTCCAAGAGCTCTTATAGACTTGTAAAAACATAGCTTCCTAGAGCCTCCCAATGTGAAACCCTTATAGCTCTGTTCCTCCATTTTTTCCCCTCCTTAAGACTTGTGGGTTTTGGTTTCAATGTTGCACTTTTGGGATTTTCAAATCCCAACATGAAGCATTTTTGTAGTGATATTCCCAACTTCTCTCACCCCCCAATAGTGACCAAAGTTGTAGTTTTGAAGTTTGCAATAGAAGAGGTTCAAAAGCATCAGGAATGGCTGAGCACCTGAATCATGGAGTAGATCAAATTTGCTTCAATAGGCTCTGAAATCCTACCCCAGTGAACTCCCTTTATGCTACCCAAGCAATATTTGTACACATCTCTTGAACTTATTCTTTATTTGTTCAATAAAGTTTCAAGGTTTCAATTTTGTGTGTAATCTACATTTGCTTTAAAATTTCCAGGTTTGTAATTTTTTGCATTTTATTTTCTCAACCCTTGTTTTGCGTTTTGTAAGTCCCTAGGTGATCTAATGAACCATCCAAGGCACCTTGAATCTGATTTTTCAAAGGCCTTGTGGATTCTAGGTTGAGGTTGCTACACCAGATCTTTTGATATTCTAGTGATTGATTTTTTTGGTTGCAACATTGGTCTCTTTAGGGCCATCTACAATTATGAAGAGTTTGGAATTATTGAAGTGTTTAGATGGGTTCTTAATGGTTATTTATCTTCCTCATACCCTTGGTTGGGTCAAGTTCTTATCTTATTATAATTGTAGAGATGGAAAAATTTTCAAAATAAAACCCCTTTAGTGTTATATCCTTAATTACTAGGACCTCCCATAGTTGTCATTTCCTTGTTTATTATGCCCTAAAATGGTTGGTTTGGTTGATTAGGAGAATTAACTAAGTCCTTTGGCTTAGGTTTGATTGATTAATGATGATCTTCTTATTATTTCTTATACTTATCCTTTATAATATGTTTCAAGAGTTAGAAAATTTTTAGCTCAAATTTTTTAGATATCATGCAATGTACCCTTCCACAACTAAGTTGAGCACTTTGGGATCAGTAAGGTTCAAGAATTTTGGGGATTAGAGCTTTGGGGATGAAGTTATGGCCTTGGGAAGTTAACTTACCAAATATTAGAGAGAAAACTGCAAAACTTCTCTTGCTGCAACATGAAGGAATGAAAAATTTTGCTAACTCCCATGTGTATATATACTATTTGATGTGTGTGACATCAAAGAGGTTACATTGTAGGGGCTACGACATCATCATAAAAAAAATCAAGATTTTGTTGAATTTTCTAGGAAAAAATGGGTCAATTGGAATGTTTAGAAGATGTGAAGCTTGTCCAAAGGGTCTTGGATCATTAATGATGCTCAGTTTTCTAAAATTTGACATTCAAAGTTTCGAAGAAAGGAATCTTGGGCAATGAAAGTTTATTGAGTCAATTTGAGATGGATTGAAGGTTTGGAATTGATGGAAAAGTTTGAAGATGATATGGAAAGTGTTTATTATGTCTTGATTATTTTAGAAGGCATAAGATGATGTAGAATTTCTTGTCAAGTATGAGATATAATAGTTTTACAAGTGGGCCATCTCCAAAGGAAGCTTCAGCCTTTAGTGCCCTTATATAACTTTGCCTAAAAGTGTCCGTAGGCACTTGAGAAGTTGAATGTAAGACATACTTGTCTAGGAAAATGCACATGTTCGCATCACCAGATTGGAAAATTAATACTATATTATATGAAACCATAAAGTTATGATTAAATATACAGTGAGGTGAAATGGGTTGTATAAGGGATTGTTGAAACAAGGACGTAAGGTGTCTTACCATAGGTGATAAAGTCAAATTCTGTTGTGATGTGATATCATAGCAATGATGTCATGGTACATGCTATGTCATTGTTGATGCAATGTATTGAAATGTGTGTAGCCCTATAAATACTGATACTTGGGTGCTTAATCCAAAACTTTTTCATTTCAAGTCTTAGAAAAACTATTAGAATTTTATTTCATAGTTGTAATAGAGAGTGAATGCTCACAGTGTGATGTTTAGCAGTTATCTAGAATTTTCATTCAAGTGAATTATACTTGGATGGAATTCATGAAGGCAATGAAGATTGAGTTTGCTTTTCATCATTATAGCATTCCTTTAGCTTGATTTTTTTACTTAGCATAATCTTTACTATTTTCTTAGTTAATCATTTACATTTCAAGCACTTTATTTTACATGTCATTAGTAAGCAAAATGGATACGATTGGTTTTGAGTGCTAAGTGTAGTTATCTAGTAACCTAGTAGTGGCACTGCTTGATTTACTTGTTAGTAATATCACTTGGTAATCTCAATGATGACTACATGAGTCCAAGGTGTGTATAGTAGACTAGGACTAGATATCCATTGCATTAGGCTAAGATAGGTTTATGTTTTCTTAGTTAACTGGACTTAAAATTTATTCAATCATGTTTACTTTAGGAGCATGTAAGAGCCTAACAACATCAGTTAATCATATGCCTTACTAGGAGCTAAACCATACACTTGAATTTCACTAGCTCAAAGTGGGAAGACAATGATCTCAAACTTAACTTCAATTACTAGGATAACTAAATTGTCCATCTATAGAATATGATTTGATCATGTGTGAGCACTCATGAATTGTATGGTAGAGTGTTGGATGCTCCACTACTCATTATTGGCACTGTTGCTAGGGATGTGTCAATGTATGCTACGTAATTGATCTTATAAATTTCTTTATATTAAGAACCATAAAGTCTACCCTTATACCTAAAATCAATTTTAATAGCACACACACAAGTTAAGTGTCGAAACTATAACATGGCTTCAATAGAGAGAGAAAATATGTTACCTACCACAAAACTACAAAAAATTTATGATAGAAATCATGATGACGAATACTAGAGTTAACCAATGCAAATAAGAGTTTCATATGCTCACAATGATTAGTACTATCCTAATTTTACTTTCATCCTTTACCAAGATGAATAATCCAGATGGAGGAATATGCAAGGTAACATAGTCCTATCACTAGAGAGTTACAAAACACTAATGTTTCAAGCAGCCCTCAAGAAGACCAATCTAAGTCATGAATAAGAAGGATACCAAGTCACAAAGAACATGACTAGGTTATAATAGCCAATAGAGGCTTAGGAAAAAAGAAATGCTATTATGGAAGCTCATCATGAATAAGAGAAGGGAAATGAAGCCCCTCAGATAGGTTTCTTGGAGGAATTAAAGATACCTCACTCCAAGCTGGAAAATTCTATCAACTTCAAAGATCCCACTCACACACACTAGTTATACACATTGAAGATCTTGTCAACACAAAGCTAAAGTCAACTCTTGTAGATTACCTTAGAAGGAATGCAAAAGACTCAACACATAGGCAGAGCTCAAGGCCTAGAGTTTTTAACAAGACAAAGGAGAATGAATCAAGGAGTCACCAAAGGAGAAGCAGCAGACACCATTCTCCAACTACTTCCTTCACCTCCTCACACTCATCTATAGAGTTTGACAAGAAAGAACATTGATATCGAGACGATGACAAGGAAAAATGAAGGGATGGTGAGAGACATGAACATAGAAGAGGATATCTTGATAATGAAGAGGATGATTATGAACAAAGAAGAGAAAGGATTAGACATGAAGAAAGGGAGCATTATGAACATAGAAGGGGTCACCACTACAATAGAGCCCATGAGCTTGATCACTATGAAGAACACCTATTGGCTACTTGTAGCATGATAAACATCAGGGAAGTAATCCACATTCCAATAAGGCACATAAGGGATAGCCACATTAAGTAGCTAGACATGCACAACATTCCTAGATTTGAGGGTGGATATAATACAAATCCACAACACCACCTTCAAGAATTCCATGATCCTTATGCCCTATAGAATATAGAGAGTGATTGGTAGAAACTTAAGTTCTTCCCTTAGACATTCATTAAGGAGGTAGAAAGTTGGTACAGATTTCTAGGACTAGAATTAATTCAATGATGGAGTATTATGCTAGAACTCTTTAATGATAAATATGAAACTTACTCATGAGTATCAAACTTAAGAAAGTAGATCCAAGGATTGAAGTAAGGGATACACAAATCCCTTGATGCAACAATGGGTAGATATTATTCGTTACTACATAGAAACCTAGGCCATGGATTCTCATAGAAAGAATAACTAAGGCACATAGTAGATGGGTTGACGAAAAAAAAACCCAAAGAGATCCTTGGGGTTTATGCTCAAGAATGACTATTAGATATGATTGTCCATTGAATTCAAAGATTAACTGATCATGTAATGAAAGAGGAAGGAGAAATTAAGAAGAGAGAGTTAGCTAAAGAGTATAACAGAGATCCATCAATAAGAAAACATGATGTGTGGATATGTGACAAGCAAGAGGATGAAACCTTGGGGATTTTATCCAAAAAAGGACTCTACCTATTTAAAAATCAGTAAATGATATAACAACTAAAGTAGAGAACATGTGGAATTCAGTGGATGAAAAGTTTGCTATAGCCCTAAACATTATGGAAGAAAATATTGAACAAGAACTTAATAAAGGTAAATAAAGGATAAAAAAAAGAGATTATGGATGAAAAATTTATTATCACAAAGGACACATTGCTACTATTAAAGGGTACACTGACTCTAGTTTAGAGGAAGAGGAAGGAAGCAATGTGTGCCAATATGAATATCCTAAGCAAAGTTCTCTTATTATGGCCCACTTGCAAGAATCTAGGATATATGCACTCAATCCAAGCTTTGTCAAAAAGCATATGTCTAGAAGGCTACCTTATCCCCAAGGTAATATAAGGTAACTGATGAGTGGCGAGGTACCCCTACACTCAACCATATGAATACGAGCGTTACACACGTGATCTGGTCGAACTCTGCAGACTAAGTGCCTACATGCCTTATGGAACACTTAAGGTTAATTGTTCATTGTCTTCCTAGACTTACTTGTATTTGTTGTATTTGTCATGGTTGTATGGTTAAGTAAGCATGAGGTATGTGATTTTTATATCTTTTTTGTTTTATCTCCTATGCTGATGAGGTGAAGGGTGAAGAGACTAATTAACTAAATTTAACTAACTAACTAAGCCTTAATTAACCTAGCATCAGCATCCATTCCCACTTACCGTTCACACCCTAAACCAATGCAACCTTGGTTACCAAATGCTATTCTTTACTGGGATCACCAAGCGTAACACACATGCTCGAAGCAGTCGTACTGAATGCACTTAACTAGGAGAGAAGGGTTGAGAGAGAATTAATCAACTAATAAAGCATTTAAATGGTAAAAAATAAATAATAGTAAATAAAGTCCTATCTATCTTAGTCCATGCACTGCAAGGTTTATCCAAGAATTTTGTCTTTATTTTCGTACACAAACTTGTGTTCAGGTACAATATTTGGTCAAATAAAGATCCATTTACTTTGGAGCTCCTACTGCGAGCACATGGAAATTATTCTATCTCTGGAGAGGTAAAACTGCCATATTTTCACTACAGTTTAGGCCTAAACTTAGAAACAAGGGAGAGCCGCCTCTTATTTATAGACTTGGTGCTGCATCGCGATATCGCATACGCGATATCGCGGGGGATGCGATATCGCAGCGGACATGATATCATGGCCCATGAGATATTACGTCCCATCATACCCCCATGACTAAATAAAAAATCATCCTCGAGTTCCTTACAAAATATTGGGAAGGTATGGGATTATTAACTTGAATGGAACTAATGGTGAATGGGATGACATGTGAACGGATCATCATTACAAGACAAGACAAAACTGGTGTTCATGATAATAAGAGTGAACACCTTATACATTTGACACTAGGCCTTATTTGGTAGTTGAGAGAGAAGAGAGAAAAGAGAAGAAGTCTTGTTGCTGCCAACGCCAAGATTGTGCCTTTTGTTGTCCATTCGTAAGCGTGCCATCAATCTTGCTCCTTGCATAGCTGTTTCAGCAATAATCCATTCCAAGTGTTCCCTCCAGATCCAATTCTTTGTTGTATGATTTCCATATGCACACACAACACAATATTTTATTAGCAAGGGTAAATGAATCATAATGTAATTGATACCTTGCTTCGGTGAAAGGTCCATTGGCTAAGTTGTGGTATGGCTAATGTGGATTTGGAGATATACTAATGGTGACTACCGAAGGTGTAGGGGTTAGGAGAAAATCAAAAAAATTGGATCCAAACCCCCATGACTAAGAGAGAACCTCCGGTAGCGATAGAATGGAGAAAGAAAAAGAAGAAGAAAGATGGAGAAAAAGAGAAAACTATAACGTCTATGAAATAGATGTCAAGATGGAAATGAACAAATAAAGTTGATTACACAAATGTTTAAGGGAAAAAATTTAACTGGTGCACCAAATAGGAATGCCAGTGGGTCCTCCCCAAAGCAGGCTCATTCCCTTAATGCCATGAAAAAATGACATTCAAAGAGTCCATAGGCTCTGGGAATGTCATGTGGAACAAGAGTTAAAGTCTTAACCACAAGAATTTACCAAAAAGAAAATAATGCGTCAACCAAAATATACACTAATGATACAACTAGCAATGAGGTGAATAATGGAGAGAAGGATGGAGAGAAGAGAATGGAATTGAATCCCAAGAACAAGGTGGTGTATAGCCTCTTGTGTATTTAATGATTAATGTGACTTAGTAGATCCCATTCCAAGTTTGGCCTCAACAAACCACATCCAGTGACTTTGCATTAATGCATTCGGGCAACCCATACTCTTGAAGTAACAAGAATGCCTTCCCAAAGAGCCACCACCATTCTAACGAAACGAAGGAGGAGAGAATGGGAAGCGAGAAGGACTTTAGTTAGAGGGAACATTTTTATTTTAGTTCCATAACTAATGCTTGTAGCCCAAATGGTTATTTTGTCTAAGGGGTGTGCTTTGAATTCTCACTATTTTTGTTGTTGTTTTATATGTTTATGCTTGAGAACCATACCATGCAAAGACTTTGTTATTTTTATTAGCTCAACTTCCCGATAATTGAGTAACGTTGGAACGGTAAGAAAACTTAAGAAGAAAACATCCAAGTACCCAAGAGAATGACCAACGCAAATACATCAAGTTCCCTTGAAGTCACACCCTTTTCAATCCTTGAGTCCTTCCTTAGTTTGAGAAATGCCTAGTCACCGATTCGTTATAGTTCTTATTTAGAAAGAGACTGTATAATTCCAAGCCAAGAGAGACCATAGAAATTCATGTATGTATGAATGAAGTGAACTCATTTCCTACTATATCAAAAGAACCATACCTTAGTATCAACATCATGACTTAAAGGTAAAAACCAAACATTAGCAATCAATATAAAAATAGTTCATACCATCATGAAGAACACTTATTAAATGACAAACTTGACAAGATGGATAATACACACACAAAGAAATGAAAAAGGTATAAACGATGTTGTAAAACAAAAAAAAGAAAAGTTGAAGAAATTTGTAAAACAAAAACTTGCAAAACAAAAATGTGTAAAACAAAAATATGTAAAACAAAAATGTGTAAAACAAAAAATTAAAAGAACTAAGGGCCCCAAATGATTAGCATATGTGGCCATCTCCCCCATGACTAAATGGAAAGGGAGAGACCTAAAATAATGAATGCTTGTTTGAATTTCTTAAAAGTGTCCAACGTCTCTCGATTGATGTTTTTAGGTTAAGGGGTGGAAGTAGGTGACGCTCATACTCTAATGTATCTATGCCTTCATTGTGGGCATGAGTTGTTCCCCCAGTTCATTCCATGCATGTTGGTGGGTTGCTTTCTTAATTAGCTGTCAACCACTAGGTGTTCTCTTGTTGTGTGGTTAGTACATACAGGCACTGTTGTATGTTATCCTTTGGTGCACACTGGTTACATGTAGGAAATGCTGAGCATTCCTCCATGTCATCACTCTTTGAGTCATTGTATGTGATGCATGGAACTTTCTTCTTCTCGATCTTTCCATAAATGTTTATCTTAGATATTTCCAAGGATAGATTGTGGATTCCTAGGCATGCATCTATTGTACTTAGCCATGCCCTTCCCATTATAATTGGGAAGTCCCCTTTGTTGTTGTTGACTTCTATTACCAGGAAATCAGCTGGGTATGACCAACCACACACAGTGGTAATGATGTCCTCCACCAATCCCAAGGGAATGGTGATGGACTGGTCAGCCAGCTCTAGTTGAATATTGCTCTTTCTTGAGTGGAGACAGGTTCCAGGCTTGATATATTTCTCGTGAGATTAAGTTGAATCCAGAACCTAAGTCAAGAAGAGCCTTATGAGGTTTGTTCCCGGTGACTTGGAGGTAGATTAAGGGACTTCCAGGATTAGAGAGTTTCCTAGGAAGGTGGCCTACCTTGATCCAGTTAGTAATGGTATGTGTTAACATAACTATATACGTTAAGCCCTGTTGTTGGCTTGAAGGGAGCTCCGAAGCCTTATTTGTTAGAGGAGCGTACATAGACTCAACCACTTGTCATTGTGAGAGCTTGTTTGGGCTTTTGATTATGAAGAAAGGTCTTCTCTTCTTTTGGTTATCAGAACTAACAGCGGGTCAAAGGTTTATAGCTCTCGTAGCATTACATTGCTGTGGTTGAGTGGGGAGTTCCCCTTGCATTGTTGGAGTGGGTGGTAGTGGAACTATTGGTGGATGAGTGGCAGATGGATTTGGAGGATGGTACACATGTGGTGTGTCTTTCGTAGGAGAAGGAGTCCTAAAATACTCCAGAACTTGGTAATGATGTTGTGGGGTTGCGTGACCCATAGAGTCACTTGGAGAAACCGGTTGCTACACGTAATAGCCATAAGGATCTGGTTGTCGATAAGGGTATTTTTGTCTAGGCGGTAGCATCCCCCATGACTATGGGTGTTACCACTACTAATGTTTCTTGATAGGTTGTGGTGGAGTTCCACTTGGATAATATGTTAACGGTTGGTGGAATTGCCTTGGGTTACCTTTGGGATAAGGTAACCTTCAGGGTGCCTGCCATATGTTAAGTCTTGGGTTGAGTGCATACACCCTAGACTCTTGTAGATGTGAGATTATTGGGAAACATCCCTTAGGATGGTCATATTGGCAAATCTCACATCCACCATCATTGTCTGTGTCTGAATCCACAACCTCATCAGTGATAGTCATTTTTCCCTTATCCTTGTCACGTGTATGACCTGAATCTCTCCACTTTTTCTTATCCTTGTGACTACTTCATTCCTCCTTAGATTCCCCTACAATCTTTAGGATAGTTTTAATTTTACTATCTAAGGAGCTCCATATTTCATCTACCTTAGCCGACACTTCCATTATTAGCTTTTGAAGTGGAAAGGTTTTTCTATTCACCAACTCTTTGAGTGGTGACTCATCCTCTTCATCATAGAATCTCACTCCCTTCTTTTGGAGGGAAGGATCGCGGTTATATTCTTCTACGCTTTCTCTTTTCCATAGCTCCCCTTCTTCTTTAGCTACTTGCTCCAACAATTGATGAAATTTATGGGACCTAAGTTCAGATAATCTCCCTTGGGAATATGTCCCAAGGGTTCTCCTGGATTCATGTCTTAGCCCATCTACGAGGTGGCGGAGTTGATCCCATTGTGCATAATCATGACCTGGGCAATAATGTAGCAATGCATAATATCAGCTCATGGCAGCATCCAAGGATTCGTGATTACCTTACTTCCATCCTTGGATCTACTTACACAAGTTAGACACTCTTGAGTACGTTTGGTATTTATCATTGAACAATTCTAGCATTGTACTCCATCTCCTAATGGTCTCCAGTTCTAAAGACCGGTACCAACTTCCCGCTTCCTTTATGAGTGTCCTAGGGAATAACTTTAATTTTTGCCACTCAGTTTCAATATTTTGCAAGGTGCAGGTATCATGAAATATCTATAAATGGTTCTGTGGATTAGCTTTGTATCCCCCTTCGAAGCATGAGATATTATTCATATCTAATCTCTTGATCCAACTATCTTTTTGATGCCTTGTAGGTATTCTAACTGCCTTCATAATATCTAGCATACTTTGGGTTGCAAGTAGGGATTCATCATGATCATCTCTCTCATGACGTCTATGATGCCTACGTGGTTCCCTACTTTCCCTTCTATCATGCCTAGTCTCTCTAGACTACCCTCATCCTCGCTCTCAACTCTCTTGTCGAGGTCTCTCATTTTTCTTACCCTTATCCTCACCGTTATGCTCTTTGTGACTACACCCTGATGTGCAAGGAGAGGGTGAATGATGTGATGAAGGGAAAGAAGAAGGAGAACTATCACCATGATGGTGTTTCTTACCTTCTCTTCTATGGCTACGGCCTCGATTGTGATGACAATCCGAGTGCCCATCCTTGTCATGTGTTTTTGTTCCCTTAATGAATAGTTGGTGTTCATGGGTATCAAAACTAGGGTTATGAATCATGGAGCATAAGTTCTGATACCCCAACTCCTCACTATTGTTAGGAGGGGGAACATCATTTGATGGAGAACCTGTTATAATTGGTTCACCATCTCCAATTTTGCTTAGGACATGCGGGACCCCTTTGCCCTTCAACAATGTATGGTGGCTCTCCTACCGCGAGTCCCTTAAATGTTGTGCTACTATGGGATGGTAATCCCTTGTGTCAAAATCACCTACAATGTATTCAGCGTATAGCTATGTCATGCCTATCCGTAGAAGAGCACAAAGGAGCATGTCAGGGACTGCCCGATCTGGAGGTAACACTATGTTACCTTGCAAATCTCTCCAACGCAGTTGTTCATCCTGATGGAGGATAAAAGTAAAATCAGGTATATACTCATCGAGATGAGTATATACTACCCAGTACTGTTGAGGAACTGGCAGATTTTGGTTATGTGTTTTAGACTGTCGACTATTTCTTGTATGATCCCTAGGTGGTGAAGTGCTTTTGTTCGAAGAAGAAGACATTGTTTCTTATTTGGTGTGCTGATTAACCGTTATATAATTTTTCATTTAATTAACCCTAATGGTTCATTTAATCTCCCAACGATGTGGATAATTTCCTCTATTCTACTTAGCGCATAAACAACTTAGTCCCCGATAACGGTGCCAATGATGAGTGGCGAGGTATCCCTACACTCAACCATACGAATACGAGCGTTACACGCATGATCCGGTCGAACTCCATAGACTAAGCGCCTACATGCCTTATGGAACACTTAAGGTTAATCATTCATTATCTTCCTAGACTTGTATTTTTCACGGTTGTATGGTTAAGTAAGTCTGAGGTATGTGATTTTTATATCTTTTCTGTTATATCTCCTATGGTAATGAGGTGAAGCGTAAAGAAACTAATTAACTAACTTTAACTAACTAACTAAGCCTTAATTAACCTAGCATCAGCATCCGTTCCCACTTACCGTTCACATCCTGAACCAATGCAACCTTGGTTACCAAATGCTATTCATTATTGGGATCACTAAGCGTAACGCACGTGCTCGAAGCGGTCGTACTGAATGCACTTAACTAGGAGAGAAGGGTTGAGAGAGAATTAATAACCTAATAAAGCATTTAAATGGTAAAAAATAAATAACAATAAATAAAGTCCTATCTAGCTTAGTCCATGCACTGCAAGGTTTATCCAAGAAGTTTGTCTTTATTTTTGTACACAAACTTGTGTTCAGGTACAATATTTGGTTAAATAAAGATCCATTCACTTTGGAGCTCCTACTGTGGGCACATGGAAATTATTCTATCTTTGGAGAGGTAAAATTTCTAGAGTTTCACTATGGTTTAGGCCTAAACTTAGAAAAAAGGGAGAGCTGCCTCTTATTTATAGACTTGGTGACGCACTGTGATATCGCGTACGCGATATCGCGAGGGATGCGATATCGCGGTGGACCGATATCACGTATGCGATATCGCGGGGGATGCGATATCGCAGTGGAAACAATATCACGTATGCGATATCGCGTCCCGTCAGTAACATTTCTAGCCAACATATTACTTGAGTAGAGCCTACCCACAACCATAAGAGCAATACCACCAATATTCAGAGCAACCATAGACATGGGCAATATCACGACCAAGGCAATAATATTCATACAGGTAAGTAGACTCTTATTGATATTACATTCAATGCCCAATATCTCTAGGGATGCTTTAGTCCAAACTTCTTTTTATTATTCATCAAAATACTACAAGCCTTCTACTCCAAGGATGGATAACAGTCCTTATGCACATCTACTAGCAACTAGCCTATCAAGTCTCCCTTCCAATTCTTTGCCACTAGTACTACCACCTATCATGTAGGGAGAATTACCATCACAACCTTAGTAGAGAAGTGTTGCAAGGGTAGTGAATGTAAAAATAAAGGGTCATAACAACAACACTAGAGAAAAATCTAAGAAACATCATTTCTTTAGGACAAGTCCAAAAAGTTTGGTAGAATTAGGACTTCATTAAGATAAGTTTCTCCTATGACAAATCCTCCTACAAACACCACGCTTCCACAACAATCAAATTAGGAACTTAAAACTATCATGCTAATAGATATAGTATCAACCTAGATTTAGAAAGATCCACTTCCTAAGAAAGGAATTGATTCAAGAATTTCTTTGATTTATTTACAAGTAGCCAAAAATTCACCATGCAAGGCTCTAATAGACTCAAGATCTAGAGTAAATTTGATCTCTCAAGAAACATATAAGGTATGGAACCTACCACCCTTAAAGAAGTGCAACATAAAGTTAAAGCTAGTAGTCTAATTTATCACCATTCCTCTGGGATAAATAGAAGATGTGGTGACTACCATTAATGGGTGCTCCTATTCAGTATATTTTTTGATGATTGATGTGAAGAATGATGATAGGAAATTTCCTATCATTATGAGGAGAGCATGGCTTAGCATTGTGGATGCTAAGTTAAGAATGAGAAACTTATCTATCAAAATTTCTAAGGAAGACAAGTAAGGATCCATACACACACAAAGGATTTCATGAATTAGTAATGATAAAGAAGGGTGCAGTTGTGGATCAAAAGTTCAAAATGTCAACACAATCCTTACACTAGTCTAGAATAGATGTGAGAAATAAGTGTGTGTACAAGAAGGATCATGGCCCATGACACCCAATGGCCAGAAAATAAGAATCTAAAATCATCAAAAACATGCATGGAAACATCAAACCCACTTATTAAATCCTATTATAAGAAAATGATTCCAACTAAGAACTCAAAAATAAAAATATTAAACCATAATCATACACTAGGTGATAGAGGAAATACAAACTTAGAGTTTGAATTCAGGAATAAAAAATAACATATAGGTGGACCTTTTGAAATAGAAAGATCATCTATTCCAATAGGATATATGTCCTTAGATGATCAAACTTCAATTACCATCAAGATTACATGGGACGATAACCAAAAATCTAAGTCACTAAGGATGGTAAGTGAGAAACCTGGAGTGTAGGATCCAAGGGATCTAGGATCCATTTTTTGAGCACTCACCCATGAGTTCAGTCATGGGGAAGATTCCTTATCATGAATTAGGAATTAATAAGTGCTTTTTAACTTTTTTTTTCTAATTTTTTTGGTTTATAATTTTTGTTATGCCTTTTTCTTCTATTAATATTTTTTCACATTCGTTGACATATTTTCATTCTTTTAAACTTTTTCATTTCTTAATCATTTGCTATTCTTTGATATTTTCAAATTCTTGGATATTTTTTCATTCTTTTTATCTTTTTAATTCTCTATATATTTGATATTTTTTTCTACTTTTTCATCATTTCATTTGTATATATTTTTGTCAATTGTGAATAAAATACACTAAATAAAGCAAGATTTAGTTCCAATAAGGTAAAGATTTCTCCATATGGTCAAATCATAAGGGGTTGATTACCTATATAGTGAGACCATGACATTGATCCACACATTTCAATAATAAGAGGTTCTTACTATGGCTAGAATGACATTCTTCTTATAATAAAGCTATGAATAAACCTGTGATCATTATGCCTGGATAGAAGAGTGAAGAACCAAACGAGAATGTCAAGGATGTAACATCAAAGAAATTTGTGGATTCTCTTGGATTAGTACTGTGATTTTTATCCTGTTCCTAAGGATGTGTTATATCCTTGTAGATCTAATGATAAATTGAAGTAAGAGTACAATAAGTGTTGCCTTACCATGTCACTAGAAAGACATGTTACCCATGCCTAAAGGTAGTTCTTTTGGTAAGGTTGACACAGTCAAAAATAAAATCCATGCATAGAATAAATTTTTGGGGGTTCCATTAGAAATCTATATTACCCACACCTAAAGGTTGGAAACTTCTCAGGAATCTCAAAAAATAAACTCCTCCCTTGAACAACACGTCAAGTGTAATGCTTTTTGCAATAGTGGTAGTCTTATGATTGTAAATCCTAAGGATGAAAAAATGCAATGTCATTAGAAAGTGGTTTGGACTTGGTTTGAATCTTGGAAATAAGGGCTAATGATTACTCTAACCAGAAATTACACATAAGAATCCATTATGCCTATGGTAAGATACCTCACATCCCATTTTCAAGCAATCCCTTCTACAGTCCATCTCACCTCACTATATATTTAATCATAACTTTATGGTTTTGTATAATATAGTTTTATTTTCCCAATTTGGTGATACTAACATGTATGTTTTTCTAGAAATATATGTCTTACATTTAATGTGTTGAGTGCCTAAGGACACTTTTAGGTGTGGTTTTACAAGGGCACTATGGGTTGGAGCATGCTTTGGGGGAGGAGCCAATTCTACAACTCTTGTATTTCATATTTGACAAGTAATTCCACATCATCTTGTACCTTTCAAAATCATCAAGATCCAATAAATACTTTCCATATCATCAAACAATCTATCCATACATTTGAAATTCATAACCCATCGCCTATCCATTTAATAAACTTTCATTGCCCAAGATTCCTTTCTTATAAACTTTGAATGCCAAATTTTCAAAACTTGTGCATCATTAATGGTCCAAGACCCTTTAGAAAAGCTTCACATCTTCCAAACATTCCATTTGATTCATTTTTTCTAAGAAAATTGATGAAAAATTTCAAAATTTTGATGATGATGTTGTAGCCCCTACAATGTTGGACTGATAAAAATAGTATATATATGCGTGGGAGTTTAGTGAAATTTTTCATTCATCTCATTTGTAGCAATAGAAGTTTTTATAGTTTTTTGTCAGAGCTCTTGCACACTGGCTTCTAGAGGCCATAACTTCACCCCCATAGCTTTGATTTTTAAAATTCTTGAATCATGTTGATCTCAGAGGGCTCAACTTAGTCATGGGGGGATACACTATGTTGATATCAGAAACTTTGAGCCAAAATTTTTCTAATGATTGGAAGATATCATAAAGGGTAAGTATAAGAAGATAATAAGAACCTTATAGTTAATCAATTAAACTTAGGCTAGAAAGACTTAGATAATTCTCCTAATGGACCATACCAACTATTTTAAGCCATAATAAATAAGAAAATGATAACTATGAAATGCCATAATTAACTAATGATATAATAAGTATTGGGGTTCTTTTTGGAAATGTTTCTAACTCTGCAACCTTGATAGGATAAGAACTTGATCTAAACAAGGGTATGAGGAAGATAAATAACTATTAAGAACTAATGGAAATAATAATTTCAAACCCTTATTGATTGTAGATGGCCCGAAATAGATCAATAGTTTAAGAACCTTCCTAGCATGGGAGCAAGAGACTAAGAGGTCATGGGAGAGGTTAAGCAGGAGAACAAACTGTCCAAGTGGAACATGCAAAGAAGGAGGTTGAATCATATAGTATTCATAAATAGACTTTTTCCATAGAGCACTCAACCCAAGGAGAGGCAAAAGTTCCACAAGTACTTGAACAAGGACAATGCCTCACACTGTCACCGGAATGCCTCCAAGCCATACAAGAAAGGTCTATCATGTCCATAGTCATTGTGGAACTAAACATTGGTCCTTTCATGGAGTTTGCTTTAGAAACAGTGAAGAAACAAATCCAAGCATTTCCTTTATGGACATTATCCAATAGTTGTGAATAGTACTTAGGAGAAACATACTAATTTTGGCAAAATAAATAAGCCAATGCAATAATCAAAATCAAAGGAGTCTCTATACCTTACTTAGTGGAGGTAATTGCCAAGGCCCTTAACATCCAAAATGAAGGGAAAAATGTGGCATAGATCCAAACAAGATTTGATACTAATGTGAAAAGGTTGTGGTTGCATAGGGCATATGGTAAAGAAGACAAAGATTATAGTGAGCTCACAGCTAAGGAAAGATATATAGTAAAATTGGCACCTACCACTTATTTTCAACAAAGAGTCCTAATAGAATATCTACATATGTGGCCAGAGGAAGTGAAAGTTTGATGGGGAAATTCAAGATCAACATTGTTCATATGTTCTTCCTCGAGATCTAAAGGTGGTTTGAAGAAAAGAAGGTAGGAAAGCTAACACTTCAATTTCCTTACCTCATTAGGAAGTTGTGCAAGAAATTTAGAATCCTAGGGTACACCAATGATGTTCCTAGGAAGGCCTAGAATGCTTCTTATGCAAAAATGTTCAAGCCAATGTTGCTAAAGAAGGATCAAGTAGAAAAATCAACAAGCATCGAGGGAGTTGAAAGTACCACACTTATTGGTAGCATTCTAGCTACTGGTTAGCAACAACAAGTAGACATAGCAACTAGCCACAAGCTAAACAATAGTAGCAACAGTAATGATAATAAGTTTCACCATCATTGTAGGACTATCAACCATCCATGAGCCATCTATAGTAGATTGTAGAAACAATAAGTTGGCGAACAAGGGAGGAGGCCAATTTGTACAAAGTACAGGAGAGCTCTACAAGGCCCATAGTATTCACAAACCCAGGTAGTTGACAAGTATCAATCCAAGCAAGAGAAGAGAATGATTAGAAGCAACAGATATTTGAGTATGTTGCATCATTCCAAGTCATGCTTGAAATCAGTGAAGGTACCACTATTATGGTCATGCAACACTAGGATGTAGTAGGAGCCATAGAGGTCATCATTGATCACATCAAGAAATCTTTCAATGTACTTGTTGTGACATCGATTGATATGTTTGAAGCATTGGATGCTCAAATGCTTGCCAGAATCTCAATGACTCCTATGAAGCATGAAGATATTCTGGATAGATTGCTAGAGATAGGTCAAGTGATGTAGAATCTTTTTAATATCCCTAGTTGATAAAGTCAATTTTAGTTGGCAATGATATCGTATCTATGATGTCATTTATTTGATATCATAGAACATGTTACGTCATCATAGATACAATATTGTGGGATGTGTGCAGCTTATAAATATAACACTTAGGCACATAGGTCTACATAAGTTTTCATTCCACTAGTAGTAGAACTCTTGTAGTTTCATTCCATAGTTAGCAATAGAGTGTATGCCCATAGTGTAGTGTTGAGTGATCATATGGTGTCTTTATTTGAGTGAATTGTACTTGGACATAGTTCATGACTGGCAATAAAGATCAAGATTGCTTATCATCATTGCAACATCCACGTAGCTTTCTTATGTTTACTTAGAATAATTTTCCCTATTTTCCTATTTAATCACTTACTTTATAAGAATTTTATATTACATGTTGAACATAAGAGGTATGGATACAATTGGTTTTGAGCACTAAGTGTAGTTATTTAATAACCTAGCAGTGGCGTTGATTGATTCACTTAGTAGTAATACCACTTGGTAATCCTAGTGATGACTACATGAGTCCAAGGCATGTATAGTAGAGCAAGACCAAATATCCATTGCATTAGGCTAAGTTAGATTTACTTTCCAATAATTACTTAGACTTAGGATTAGAAGCTATTTTCATTTAATCATGTTTGCTAGGAGCAAGAATGGCCAAACAACCTTAGATATCATATAGCTCATGGTGACCTAAAACATACACATAGACTTCACTAGCTCCATGTGGGAAGACAATGGTCTCAAACTTAAACCGATTGTTAGTATATTAATGTTGCCTCATCCATGGATTGTGATCTAGTCATGTGTGAATGCCTATGACTTGTATTATTGGGTATTGAATTGCTCCACCACTCATCATTTGCACCATTATTGGGGACAAGTCAATGTATGTTGAGTAATTGATTTCATAAATTTTGTTGTATTAAGAACCAAAGTTAAAATTCATAATCTTCTTATAAATCTAAAGTAAGCACACTTAACCAAATGTCATAAACCACAACATGGCTTCAAACAAAGATACATCATCACCTACTAAGAGATAATAAGGGACAATGATAGAATCAGTGATGAGGAAGAATGGAGTATGCCAATGAAAGCAAGGATGTCATATGCTCATCAAAATCCTTATTATCTTGATTTTACTTTCATCTTTCACCAAGATGGGAAACTAAGATGGAGATGTCTTCAAGGTAACATTGTTTTACCTCTAGAGTGCTTAGCACCCATCATGCTTTAGACAGCTATAAGGAGCATGAATTTAAGTAAGGCACATGTGACCAAACACATGACATGGCCCTATTAGCCTAATGAGGAGCAAGTAGAGAGAGATTCTACCATGAAATTAAACATGTCCATAATAAGGAAAGAAAGTCAACTCTCCTATTGTCTTAGAAAATCTTGATGATGATGCATTCATCATTGAGGAACTCCATCAAAATCATGAATTCCATTTGCAAACATCTATCATCCGATTGGAGGAACTATCAAAGTTCAACTACATTCCACCTAAGTAGAGGCACCCAAGAGGAGGTGATTGACTCAAAGTATAAGTAGGACTCAAGGCCAAGAGTTTCTATTGGATGTTACAAAGAAGAATACTAGAGTAATGAAAAGAGGACAAGTTGGTTCCATTCTCCTACTACCTCATCCTCATCCTTATAATCGTTAGTGGACTCTGATAGGAGGTGGCTAAGGCACCAAGACCATGATAGGTAGGAGAGAAGAACTTGTGATAGCCATGATTATCACCCAATGCATTAGATGAGGAAGATGAAGATTACAAATGAAGAAGGCATAGGGATAGAAGAGAAGATCAAGAATGACATGAGCATCAAAGGGGGTACACTACAATAGAGTCAACAAACCCAATTATGATGATGAACCCCTATTGGCTACTCAAAGCATGATCAAAATTAGGGAAGTTGTTTATATTGCATCCAAGCATGTCAGGAATAGTTGTATCAAATGACTAGATATGAATAGCGTGCCCATATTTGAGGGTAGTTATAATGTTGATCATCAACATCACCTTCAAGCATTTGACGATACATACACCCTACAAAATATTGAAAGTGATTAGTAGAAATTAAATTTGTTCCTACAAATATTTATGAAAGAAGCTAAGAGCTGGTACAAATCACTTGAACTAGAATCAATCAAAAGATGGAGTACCATGCTAGAGCTCTTCAATGATATTAAACTTATTCATGAGTGTCCAATTTGTGGAAACAAATCCAAGGATGGAAGCAAGGGATCCATGAATCCCTTGATGTGGCAATGAGTAGGTATTATTCACTACTACATAGATGCCCAGGCCATGGATTTTTATAGTAAGAATAGTTAAGGCACATTGTACATGGGTTGTAGAATAAGACCAAAGAGATCCTTGGGGTTTATTCCCAAGGATGATTGTTAGAGATGTCTATCCATTATATACAGAGATTGATTGATCAAGTGGGAAAGGAGAAAGATGAGTTAAGAAAGAGAGAATTAGTGGAAGAATATAATAGAGACATGTCTATCAAGAAAAGAGATGTAAGAATTTGTGATACCCAATAGGAAGAAATCTTGGATCAGGCAATTCAGGCAAGGACTCTACCAATTTAGAAATTGGTAACTGACATTGTAGCAAAGGTAGAGAAAATGTGGGAATCGGTTGATGAAACTTTTGCGGTAGCATTGAAGATTGTGGAAGAGAGAATAGAGCAAGTCTTTGGCAATGGAAAGGATATGAAAAAGAAGAAAGATTTTGGATGAAAGGGCAAAGTAGCCTCAGTGGATGAGTATTTAGAATTAAGCTTCAAAGATGAGAAAGGATGTGTTGTATGCCAATATAAACATCCCAAAGGATGTTTTTTAGTAATGGTACACTTACAAGAGGTGGGGGCATATGCACTTAATCCTAGATTTGTCAAGAAACAAATGCTCAAATGGTTACCTTATCCTTAAGGTACCTACACACAAACCTTCCAACCAACATACTATCCTAGTGAAGCCTACCCATAGCCACAAGAGTAGTACCATCAATAGTGGCAACAATCCCAATCGTCGGTCATGTCACCACCATGCCAAAAATATCCATGTTGGTAGACAAAGCCATATGGATACTATGTGAAACATCCAATCTCTCCTAGAAATGCTTCTATTTAGACTCCACAATATCATCCAACTGAGTACCATAGTTCAACATCACCAAGGATAGATCCAAACTTGTATATGCATCCATCAATAGTTGGTTCTTCAAACCAAAAACCAAATCCTTTAGCACTAGTGCCACCTCCCATAATGCAATGAAAACTGCTAGCTCAACCATAATAGAAAAGTCCAATCAAAGCAGTAAGTATATGTAGCGATCAAAAATGTCGGCAGTTGGAAAAAAATACTGGGGGGTCGACAGACATGATAGTTCCAACCCCGTGTCAGCGGGAGGGTGGTGTTGGGTGTGTGTGAACATGGGGTGCCCTGAATAGTCTGGTCGATCAGACAGGGACTTACGTCAGCATCGATATAGCCTTTTGCAATGTAAATAATGCAAAATGTGAGATAATGCTTACGGGTAAATAAAGTAGGAGAGAAACTGTGAAAGTGCAATAGTAATACGAAATAATGCTTAAAGATGAACAAAATAGAAAATAATGCAAAGAAACGAGACATCAAATAGGCTTTAAAGTAAAGTATGGTTAGAAACATGCACTGCTCCAAAGCTACAAACTCGTCCGGTCAAGATGGATACAATTGGCTGCATAGCGTGATAGAGTGCAGAGGTCTCGAGAGCAACTAAGGCATGCCTGAAAAAGGAAAGAGCTATGCATTTGGACATGAACTTCACGTAACAATGCAGGGCTCTACCAAGGTGGTAGAACGGAGACGGGGATCTCACGCCAGCCGGAAGAGACTCTCTATTGCTAGTGTTAAACAGAAGACTTTGATTATTACAATACCGGCAAGAGAGGAAATCTTTGTTTTAGAATTTCAAAAAAATGTCCCCACTACTTAGAAGTTGCTTGCTTCCAGAAAGATGCAAATTCTTTTGAAATTGCCAACTTTATAACTTGCTGACTTTTCTCAATTGCGAGTATTTTTCTTTTTTTTTAGTAAAACATCATGGACCTGTTACATACTGTTTGCCAGGATATTTATAGGGCTGAAGGTAAGAAAAAAAAAGTGATTTGAATGCTACATGCTGCAGGCTTGTGCTATATTACTGGTGCTACTCGAGCCATCTATGACCATTAGGCTTACAAGACTTTTGCGATGCGAATCTGCCATGCAATAACTACGATCTACCACGCCATAATCACGTCATCAGCGTCTGGAGACGTGTGCCAACGGTCTGATTAGGTGGAGTGCATTGATGTCGCTCAACCACCTCTTTGCCTTGCTATGCTTTGTGGCATAGGATGCTCGGCATAGCGTAGCACCTTGTCGCGTGTTCTACTATTTGTTACATGCTTGCTACGCTATGCTACGCTACATAGCGTAGCAACTTGCCTTAGTCGCAAGAGTTTTTCCGATTTGCAAACCATTCTCCTATGATGCAAGTTTTGCAAACTTTGTCGACTTCACCTTTCAAACTACCTTTTGTCTCTTCCGCAGGATTACTACACCTTGCTACGCCATGTAGCTCAGCATAGCGTAGCAGCAGATATAGTTCGCCACTTCGTGACGAAAAAAGGACACAACCGTAGAACTTGAAATTGGGCGAGGGGAGTAGGTAGTGAAGTCATTGCCATGCTATGCTATGTGACGTTGTGTAGCGTGGCACTTTGTTCTGCCATCGTCTTCTGACGCTTGCTACGCTACATAGCATAGCAGGCTTCGTGACTTAGAAAACTTTCCGAACTATTTTTTGTGCATCTAGGATGCTGCCGTCGGTTCTGCATACCATTCCTGAGTAGGATGGTGACTATTTAGGCTACTTTGATGGGTGGGTAGGATGGTACAAAACCTGTCCATGCTCAAAGTAGAAAATTTTCCAAATTAGCCGACCTGGACTCAGAGCATTCTTCTCTCGATGAACTACCATCGTGCTGTGCGGACTACAAGATCCTAGTGAGGCCAGGATGACCCTGCATTTTTTAGGGTGTTTCATTGGTCCTTCTTTGTTGACGTCTGGAGAATAGGCTCGATGGACGTCGGCAAAGAATACGAAACACTGTAGCAGGTGAAATGCTAAAGTTGTCACTTGGTGAGTGCTGGGACATCGCTTGGCCATGCTTGAGAGTGTTGTATTGGTTTTGCAGAGGTTAAGGTAGAGAGAAAAGATGATGTTTAGCTGAGTCCGTCGTTGGAGTGCTTTGAGGGGCTCGTTTGCATTTTCATCTTTGGCTGGCGCTATTCTTCAACCTCCTGTAGGAAGGTGTGCCCCTCGTAGGATGAGTTGCGTTACATCCATGGAGGATTTTGACTTGCCTACTACAGTCTTCAGCACGGCAAGCTGTATTACGTGCATGCAAGAATTTGCACTCTCAAATAGCCATGTTAGTCGAGGCACTCGCTTCATGACACTATAGCCTTTACTGTTGTAGCGGGATGCGTCTGCGGGTACGAGGTCTTGCTAGCTGCTGGCATTGTTGTTACTCTCGGGCATCGTTGCTAGTGTGAGATGCCCAAAGCAGGGAGGCCGGCAATGGTCCTGGCAGCATTGGTCGTGGGGGAGCTGGTCCCCCAAGGCACCGAGGACATGGATGCATTGAAATCCTCGCCAAAGGAATGCGTGCTCAGTTTAGCAATGAGATCAGCTACCACATAGCTGAACATTGTGCGAGCCGAAACCTTGATAGTGAATTGAGAAGAAAAAATATTGTAGCTAGGCCACAATACTATCAGCACCTTAGAAGTAGCAATGAGCCCAGGAACTACCGTCAAGGTGGTGGGCTGTGGCAACGGTAGGTTCGAAGGGCTCGTGTGACATCATACGACGTCTTCGAAGGGTCAGCATGACACTGAGGGTGGTGGCATGTACATCCTAGAGCATGTTCTCCTTGCATCAAGAACTGCATCCTGGAGCTGTGATGTCCCTCCCACGTGTCAGTTTCACGCTCCTTTGTTCGACATGTATCTGGTGGTGGTGCATGTTGAGGGTGCGACGCGAACCCAGTTTAAGGTCTTGGTAGACTATGTGCTAGTTTAAGGTCCCAGCAGACCGCTGTGCTGGTTTAAGGTCCCAACAAACCGTACATGCCATTTTTACTTTGTAGTGGACGTGCAATGGCAATTTATAGTCATAGTGGACTAACAGTGCCAGTTTTACGCTGTGGTGGGCGGTGCTTGGTGCTACTAGCTTATCATCATTGCGGACACTGCCTGGTGCGACTGCTAGTTTATCGTTGTAGCGGACGGTGCTGATTGTCATCGTTGCACTTCAGAAGTAGTACAGCTTGAGGTACGTATGGTTCACTAGGTTGGTGAACTTGTTGCCGTCCATGTCTGCCAGCTTGAAGGCTCCATTCTCTAAGGCTTTAGCGACCACGTAAGGACCTTCCTAGTTGGCTGAGAACTTGCTTACGTGCTCATGAACGGCCTTGAGGATGAGGTCTCCCTTCTGCATTGGCCATTGATGCGGGTCTGCACGGTGCTTTTGCTATTTTTTGTTCTAGTAATGCTTGATTCGTCTCAGTGTCTATACACGTTCCTCCTCCACCGAGTTGAGATTGATGGCCCGTGATTTGTTGTTCTGGGCTTCGCTTACAGTGTCAGACAGGATCATCTGAAGTGAGGGTACTTGCAACTCAAGAGGCAATACAGCTTCAGATCCATAAACAAGACTATAAGGGTTCTTACTCATCGCAGTTTTGCAAGTTATCCGATAGGCCCAGAGGATGTAGAGTATTTGCTCATGCCACCGCCTCTTGCTATTGCTAACCATACACTTCAGCAAATTGATTATGGACTTATTTGTAGCCTTTGCCTACCTGTTTGCCTATGGATAGTAAGGGGAATAAAATGATTGTTTAATGCCTAGGTTGCTACAGAAGGTTTGGGTTTCTGCATTGCTGAACTGTCGTCCATTATCGATCATAATAGTCATCGGAAGCCCAAACCTAGTTACGATGTTATCGAGGATGAAATGGTAGATTTGTTGAGACGTTGTTTTCCTCAGGGGAATAGCTTCCACCCACTTAGTAAAATACTTTGTGATAGTGATAATGAAGCTATGCCTTACGGAGGACTTAGGTGTGATAGGCCCTATGAGGTCTAGTCCCCATCATTGGAAGGGCCATGTAATTTATGTTGGGTGTAGGTCTATAGGTGCTATGTGTATGAGGTTTGTGTATCTCTGGCATATGTCACATGTCTTGACCTTCGATAGGCAGTCACGCTCCATGTAGGGCCAATAGTATCCTAGGCATATGATTTTCATAGCCATAGCCCTGGGTGCTATGTGTCCACCACACAGCCCTTTGTGAACCTCATTAACTACCTTTTGTGCTTGCTTACCGCCCACGCATGCTAGCAATATCCCATCGTAGGATCATCGGCATAGGGCGTCATTTCCCATGAGCACGTATTGCCAAGCACATTTGCGGATTGCATCTCTTTGAGTCAATGTCAATCCACCTGGGGATTTTCCATGCTGTAAATAAGCTTTAATGTTATCATACCACTTTGGGGTATCTGTGGCATCGACAGAGGCCACGTGTTCTACCTGAGTGATAGGCTCTGCACATTCTATGATTGCAATTGGCAGGTTTGCCAAGGAATGCGATGGGATGTTTAACGCAAGGGTAGGTAAGGCATCTTCTATGGTGTTCTGATTGTGTGGCATGTGTTGCACATCAGTGGTCACGAATTGCTTCAGTAAATTTTTTGCTAGATCGTAGTAGGGTTGTAGGTGCGTAGCCTTGCAGGCGTAGACTTCAGTGATTTGATTCATGACTAATTGTGAATCTCCTCGGATCGCTAGGTGTTGTACATGTAGCGTGCCAGCAGTTAAGAGGCCTCTGAGCAGCCCCTCGTACTCTACCATGTTGTTGGTGCACAGGAATGCAAATCGATAAGCGGATGGATACATTTCCCCAAAGGGGAATGTGATCGTGGCAGTAGCGCTACCTCCTCGTGTGGTTGAGGCACTGTCGAAATGTAAGGTTGCCTTGAAATGCGATGGGATGATGGCAACATTGCTAACGTATTCGTCCGGGAACTCAGGATCTACGATGTCCTAGTCGTTGGCTGGTGAGGCAGCCAGTTGGGTTGCTATGGCTTGGCCCTTTGTCGATGATTGACTTACATAACGTAGGTCGAACTCCACTATTATTGCTTTCCATTGGGCTATTCTACTACTTTCGTACAGGTTGCTGGTGATAGCCCAGAGTATGTTACTTTTGCAAATGATGTTGGTTGTGCTGTGGAATAGATAGTGCCACCACTTTTTTAGCGTGAACACTAAGGCTAGGCAGTTCCTCTCCACCTCGTTGTATTTTTTCCTCGTATGCTATTAGTGCATGGCTCAGGTAATACATCGGTATCTCAAAACCGTCGTCCCACTTCTAACATAGCAGTGTGGCTATGGATGCGTCAGAGGTGGCAAGGTATATGAAGAAGGGCTTGTCCCTTTGTGGTGGGTGTACCATTGGGAGGTGCGAGAGCTTCTTCTTCAAGTTGTCGAAGGCTTGTTGAAATTGGGCTATCCACTCGAAGTCAACCCCTTTATTCAGAAGATGTTTCATGGGGTGTAACTTGTCGGTCAACCTTGCTATAAACCTTCAAATGAATTGCACTCTACCTTGTAAACCACGTAACTCTTTAAGATTTGTAAGGGGGGCTAGACTTACGATGGCCTTGACTTTGTCTGGGTCCACCCATATTTTGGCCTCTGATACCAGAAACCCTAACATGCGTCCGGTCTTAACCTCAAAGACACACTTCTTAGGGTTAAGATTTAAATCGTGCCTTTGGCAGCACTTGAGAACTAACTCTAAATCGCGTGGGTGGTGGGCCACCTCTTTGGACTTAACCACTATATCATCCACGTAATTGTTTAGTGTCTCTAGGATGTAGTCGCTGAAAATGTAGGTCATGGCTCGTTGGTAGGTTGCTCTAGCATTCTTGAGCCCGAAAGGCATCATGGTATAGCATAAGGTTCCCCATGGAGTCATGAAGGTTGTCAAAAGTTGGTGCTTTGGGTTGATGTGGATTTGGTTGTATCCGGAGAAACCATCCATGAAGGATAGCAAAGCATGACCAGCTGTGGTATTGATGAGTTGATCGATGCTTGGGAGTGGAAAGTTGTCTTTGATCGTTGCCTTGTTCAAGTCTCGAAAGTCTATACAGATTCGTATCCCTCTTGTTTTCTTTGAAACCACAATGATGTTGGAGACCCACTTTGAATTCTCAACTGCACGGATGAAACCTGCTCAGTATAACTTGGTGATTTTGTCCCTAACGGCTAGTGCAATTTCTAGCTTAATCTTACGTGCATTTTTCTTGATTGCCCTTACGTGTGGGTCTAGGATGATGTTATGTTGAATCAGCTATGGATCTAGACTTGGCATGTCACCGTATGACCATGCGAAGACATCGATGTGATCCTGCAAAGTTTTAATTATGCCCTCGTGTATTTGTGTGCCTAGGAGGGAGCCAAGTCTTAATGTCTTCACCTCCTTTCTTGATGTGGTTATAGGTATCTCAATGAGAGGATCCTCGGTTACATCCCTGAACTCTAAATCTAGGGCATGGACTAGGTGTTTGGGCCAATCTGGGGGTGCTTCCAAGGTTGCTATAGTGTTAACCGTAATTGATCCCTAGTCAATCATGTTGGGGTTCAACTATCTCACGAGCTTGCCTTGCGGCCCTGCTAACATTAGAGGCGTGGAAAGGGCACGACGGGTTTTCATCTCTTGCTTGACTTGCGATCATAAGATGAAAGCTTAGGTAAGGGTCATCAGAGATTGTGTGAAACGTAAGTCTGCAAAGCAACACCGAGATGCAACTTGCTAAGTAAGGTGATGTGAAGATTGAGAGTTTGCTAGTTTAAGGTCGTGGTGGAGTGCCAAGGCATAAGAGTCTAGAATTGTTAAAGATATGTAAATCATTGATGTGAATTGCAAAGTTTTGTAACCATTGATATGTGAATGCCAAGCTGTTAGTTTAGTGTCATTTCGGATTGCAATCGTTATGAGTCGAAATTACTATTTTTGGGTCCTAAGGAGCATGATCATGCTAGGTTTGTTAGTTTAAGATCTTTTGGGATCTTTAATAAAAAAAACATTATTATATTAGTTTTTGGGAAGGTGAGTAATTGGCCTGAAGCGTGCCAAGGTTTAAATGCTAATAGTGTCGTGATGTCGTGGCGAGCATGCTACGCTGCACGCCACGCTTCGCATTAATCGGGGAGAGAGAGAGAGAAAGTTTTCTCATTTTGCCACTATTGCCATAAATAGGGATTGAACCCTGGTAATTTTGACATTTTCACCGTAAAAGCGTAGAATCCTCATCGGAGCACTCAGCAACTTTGGAGCGCGGAGCAATTGTGTTAATCGGTTAGCGAGGCGAGTTTCTAAGGCAACGGTCGTAGCTCTACAATCAGGGACATGGCTCCTAAAACTCAGTTGGTGCTTGTGAAGGTCAGGGAGATGAAGAAGACCCTGAGGCGTGGGCCACAAGCACATGTGTCGGTGCGGGAGAGCATACCATTGACTCAGTGAGTTTTCATGTCTCCTGTATCCTTTTCTCCTTGCACCTTCTGCCGCTTTCTGCTCTAGTTTTGCATCTCATTTGTTTTGTCATTTGTATTTTCTACGACCATGTTGTTTTAGCTTTTGTGTTGCTGTGGCCTCTTTTTCTTTTGATCGTGGCTGTTATGCAAGGGTCTCGTTGTGATTGCATGTAGGGCTATTGCTGTTGTTGTGGTTGTCGCAATTGCGAGGCTGGGACCCTTTAAGTTGCTTGACATTGGCATGCCACGGCGTAAGACCTTTGGGAGGGTTTTGATCATGTTTGACGTAGCACTATGGTGCATGTGTTTTTCTTTATTTGAGCATGTTGTTAATCATATTGCTGCTACGCTAAGCTACTTATGTGTTCTTGCTACGCTAGGCTTTCGCATCTTTGCTATGCTGTAGTGAGCAAAGGGTTATGTTACGCTACATTCGTGTTCTGCTAAGAACTGCTATGTTGCACATGCATTACATTCAAATTTGATGTTAATATCTGCTAGTTGCATCGTGCAGGATAGGGCCAAGGTCTAGGCTAATCGTCTTGGACCTGGAAGGGGTCCTATGTCACGTGGGCAAACCTATGGCCAATATTCCTCCTTCCCCGATACATGTGAGAGAGCAAGTGGTTTGGTTCAAGGATGGGGTGTGAGACTTCCTGCAATTCCTTCTCAACCATTTTAGTCTCATGGTTTGGTCCTCAGACAAAGAGGAGGCATCTGGCATAATAGAGTCCATACTTTCAGGGACAAATCGGGGCATCCTGAGATACCTTTTCGACATTGCGACCGCAAGCAGGCTAGGAGGAGGATCTAACCCACACTCAACATTGTTGAGGCGTTTAGCCTGGATCTGGGATATTCCAAAATACCAATGTTATCACCCATACAACACACTATATCTTACGCGCCAAATGGTAGCCTACTTTTAGAACCCACAAGGGACTGTCCATTGCATTGGCGGGTGAGTTTCGTGTCTTTACTTTGCTTGGTTGTGCAACGTTGGCCATACTTGACTGAGAGCTGATAGCGTGTGCTTGTCACCATGTTTTATATTAACGATGATAGGGTTCATGACCCGCTGGGTGAGTTGGCCGCAACACAGCTAGCCCTATAGGAATTTGCCTTTGCCAAGAGCCTACGAGCGGGCATGATTGCTCATTGCGGGGAGGGATACTATTCCTATCTAGGCATGCTCACCTCCATCTACAGTCATTGTAGGGTGAAGGGTTGGCTGGATAAGGAGTGGAGAGAACCTTTCAAGCAGGTCACGCTCAAAGCGGTCTTGGCGGCTGAGCTCTTGCTATTCCCCTTACCATATAGACCTGGTGGGTTAACAGGCGGGCACCATATGCTCAAGTGTTTTCATAGTTCGTTATGCTAAGTATGTTTTCGTATGTACGTGCGGGATGTGCGGGTGATCATTGACATCAATGACCAGTTGTTTGCAGATTTGTTTGGCATTCCTGCTGATGGCACCGACGTGATGTCGAAGGGCAAACAGGAGTTGACCCTTTAGAAGCACAATGTTGAGGAGTGGCTGAGGCTCACCAAGGGGCGAGAGTGGTTCACTATGGACAAACTCAGTGAAGGTCTTGCTATGGGGATATACCCAGTCTTTCGTGCTCGCATATTTCCTCAATTGCTCACCCAAGGGAAGGTCCTGGGGTTTGAGTAGGCTTGGGTCATGCAGGAAGTCATGGAGGAGGGGGCCTGTTACAATTGGGCTAAATTTCTATGTAGTGGTTTGCAGGCCAAGATTTTGGAACTCTGTGAGACAACGGAGTCCCGCTCTAACATACACTATGCTTTCTACATAGGGTGTTTAAAGCACTTCACGGAGTTCCTGGTGGTCCAGGAGGACAGAGTCTAGACTAAACTAGATCGTGACTAGATTCCTAAACCATGGATTCAACAGGTCCTTTAGACTATGCAAGCCCAGGACCCCCCAGAAGTGGTGGGGGAGTCGTTATCTGTAATGACTAAAGGTCTGGCAGTTCATAGCATTTGCGGCCAGGACAACGTAGGGGAGATGCCCCCTGCCATAATCGGTAACGTGACATAGGGTGAATGTCTCATAGTTGAGACCATGCCTGTGGAGCTGTGAAGAAAGAGACCTTCCTCAACCAGGGAAAGCCTTCACGAAGAGGAGGGGCGAAGACTGCGATTCAAGTTGCGGCGAACGCAACCGCCCATTGGTGAGCGCTATATAATATTTAGTTTACTTTGCTATTGCCTGCTATTTTATGCTTTTTTAGGTAATGTGCTGTAGCGTGGCATCTATTTTGAGTTAGCTTGTTTCGATTTGACGTATGTATGCCTTTTTGTGGGCAGAAGAAGAAGAAGATGATGAAGGAGTGTTGGCCCTTAGCACGAGGGTGACAAATAAGGACACGGGGGCCCCAGCTTTGGAAGAAAGGGCCCCGATCAGGAATAATGGAGCTCTTATCTCCAGGGCAGGGACTCTTATCATTAGGGAGCCTCTTCCTAACGAAGAGGTAACATCCCAAAGTAAGAAAGACGTTGCCCTCCTGAAAGGAAAGGCACCAGCGCATGAGGTAGGGGATTTCATGGACTTGGCCAGGCCTTCTGCCAAGCCTATCGTGATTGTGATGCATCGGCCAGAAGAAAGACTGCAGCTAGATGCTGGTGAGTTAGGCTTTACGTGTGTCTTACCATAGTCCATTTTGGCCATTGCTGACGTGCTTAGTCATGTAACAGGTGCTACTGCTGATGCTTTGGGGCTTCCTCTGACTCATATGGAGTCATGGGTTGAAGTCCTTGACAAATTTGCATTTGTTCAGGGACTCGTCGATGACATGATCAAACACCTTCATCAGGTAGATCCCTGTGCGGGTAAGTAGGAGTGTTAACTGCCCTCATGTTGCCACGTTGCAATTTTCGAGCTTATTGATTATGTTAAGCTAACGTGTTTACTATGCTTTGTGCGCTTTGAATAGGCTCTCGACTTAAGTGGGACCTGGAACGACCTATGGAGGTTGGCGTGGTACCCACACTCTCGCCTGACGTGACCGAGGTATCTCATTGTACATTTGACGAGGCTTACAAATGCATCTTGCACTCGGCATGCTCATTGTGGGAGTGTAGACGCACCAACGAATACTTGTGGAAACAGGCCCAAAGGGCTGATCAGAGAGAGGCCGAATTGGTCACTGAGGTGGAGAACCTCAGGTCGAGGATCAATTTTCTCATAAACTGCAACCCTGACCCTATCAATTTGCAAAGGGCTGTGGATGACTATTCTAGATTTTGGATTGTCGTTCATCAAAATGTAGAGTCCACCGGAAAAATAATAGAACAGTAGATGCAGATGGACCTGCTAGCCCAGAAGTGCTAGGATATGAAAGACATAAGTGCTAAGGTCATCGAATGGGGGAAAGCCTAGAGGGGTCACAAATATACATACAAGCTAGAAAATGAAACCCATCGAAGATTGTATAAAGATGTTGCTGTGGAGGCATTCTTGTATGAACCATTCGTGAAGGCCATCGGTGCTTCTGAGGCCTATGCCAAGTTTAAAGAGTAGGTGAAGGTCACGGAGTCTTCTGACCTAAGGATGAACCTTCCTACAGGAGAGACCGCAACCACCTCCCTTTCCTAGGAATCTCTAAAGTGGACGACCTTGGAAAGGGAGAAAGTTTTCGTTGTGAATGCTGAGCCTATTAACAGGCGTTGGATGGACATTTTGATAGAGGAGATTGGGCGTCGCCTCAGGCTTAGCCTAGACCAGATACCACTTGAGACTGATGCAAGCTCTCCTTAGGTTAGTCGCTTTAATGCTATGCTATAGCTAGCATTTACCACATTTGTTACCTTAGCTAACTACTCTACTCCTGGGATATAGGCCCTAAATGAAGGTGTGAGGCCCATGGAGGGAGGAAATGAAGAGCCAATAAGGGGCAACATAGGAGCAGGCGATGCACAAGTAGGTGAAGTAGGGGCAAATGGTGAAGGTAATGTGAATGGAGATAACCCATGACAGCATGGGACTCCTCTCTCTCTTTTTCTTTTTTATTAAAGACTTTGAAAATTTTACAAACACTGCCAATGGGTGAAAATTTTGAATGAAATGGAAAACCTTACCAAGGAGACTGGTTTTGTATTAACTTATGCGTTATGTAAAGTTTTCATGCTGTTGTATTCTAGTTTTAGGCCATTTCGGGCCGTTGCTAGTTTTGGGTCATTTCAGGCCGTTTGTGTAGCATGCCAAAAGGATGGAATATTGACGAGACAAGGAAATGATAAATATGCAAGGATAGCAACTAGGTGGGAGATCTCAAGGCTGCTATGCTATGCGTAGCTTCCTCTTGACCTTTCGCGGGTTGATCAGAACGTAGGGTTGAGGCGTTTCACCTGGGCCCTCACTCATAACACTATCCTTCGCTTGGAAGGGCAATTCACACCATGCATTTTTGATTTGAGGATCAGCTCATTGGACCAATCCCTTCGCTGTATGATTAATGCATGCATGAATAGGTGCTTCATATTTAGAGGTTGTAACTTCTGAACCCTGTTCCATGCCTACGTTGCTAATTGCTTGTGTTACTACCTTGTCGCCATGGATTATCACCTCCTTACCCGCGTATGGTAAGTGGATTTCCTAGTGTATAGGCAAGGAGACAGCCCTAAGTTGTGCTAACCATGATCTTTCTAAGATCAGGTTAAACCTGGGTATTTCTTCGACCATGACGAACATTGCGTCTATGGGGAACTGGTCCCCTGCTATGAAGTTTACATGAACTATGCCCTTCACTAGGATGCGTGCCCCATTGAAGGACTGTAAACATGACATTGCCATTGGTTTGATCTGGTCGACCAATCCCAACTTATCTATAATAGGGAAGGAAATGACATTTGTGGCAGCCCCATCATCGACGTGTACCCTTTGGATCCGGTGTTGGCCGACTCGAATTGTGATGAAGAGAGGCACCATAGTCACTTGACCCCCTTCAGGATCTTCCTTAATGCCATTACTACTAAAAGTCAATTGAGGTACTACAAACTCTATGGGTATAGACGGGAGTATGACCGAGTGTATCACTTTCTCTTTCGCCGACATGTTTTCGTTGATCGGAATCGCCGTTAACATGCGGACTAGAACCTCGCGGTGAGGTATAGATGTCATGACCAGGTCGTAAAAGCTTAACGTAGCATTTTTATGCCTTAGGGCTTGCCCAACCTAGGTGAGGGTGTCTAAGAAGTCTTGGCCACCCATCTGTTTGACACCTTCCTCCTCCTCGATTCGTCCTAAAAGATGAATCTCTCGAGGAGAGACAACTTCGGACCTGGGTTCAGATCTTTGTTGGTCAGGTGATGCAGGCTATGTAATCGTGTCGACCTTCATCTTTGGTGATGAAGGTACAAATACAAGGGGTGAAGGCATAGGCTTGGAGATAATTTTGAAGGTATTCCCCTTTGACGCCTTGTCCACCAAGTAGGCTTCTCGCCTAGTGGGGCAAGAAGGTTGTTTAATGTTGTTGCACAGGGTGGGGGCTGTCGAAGAAGTTAGCCCCCTGATGATGAATGGAGCTAAAGGTGGTGACTGATGGGGCCGCATGGCCTTGCCAACAGGTGATGCAGAGGTAGATGTCCATGGTGGAACTTTCAAGATAAAGGGCGGCTACGAACTTGACCAACCATTGGTGGTATTGGTGCACTACGCTAAGGTGCATGAATCACAAATGGCTGGAAGGATGGCGTGGGATCATTGTCAATACCGATGGCGTTGATTACATAACCGACATTATTGGCATTGAGGGGGTTTGTATAGATATACATAGATTGATTTTCAGGGCGTACTAGGTTACTTTCATCCAGCATCAGCTTTTCCAGGTCGATTAATCTTTGGATGTCATCCTGCAATGATAGAAAATAATCTGTGGTGTGACCACATAGTTGGTGGTAGTCACAAAACTTATCTAGCCTAAAACCCCTAGGAACTGGGGGCTCATTGGGCAGGTCCAAAGAGGGATTCCTAAGGAGCTCACAGTAACGTTGATGTCTCACATTTTCTTCTTCCGACATCTGCTTGTGTTGGATGTATCCTGCTACCAATAGTTACTTCAAGAGTTCTAAAGGTTTGAGAGGTAGTGGGGTGTATTTTGAATGATCTTTGTGCTCAAAGTTGGGTTTAGTGTATGCAGATGTCTCAGGTGCAGGTGCGGCAGGTTGTGATACTTGGCCCGGTTTGGATGCAGAATCAGCTGTAGGCATGGATGATTTCTTGTTATTCTTGCTTCCATTGTTGCTATGTTTGGGCTTGGCCTCAACTGCCACAGTAGCCACCATGGTTGTTGGGGCCTTACCCTTGTCCTTTTTTGCAAAATTATTCTTGTAAGTGATGTAGGCTGGGTCTTTGCTTGCCTTAGTCGCATCTTGTATGCTTTTCGTTTGAGCGAAAGCTTGGGTAAGTGAGCGTGGAGTGAGGTAATATAATTTGGACTTGATGAAGTCATTCACCACACCCTTAAAGATGGCTAACAAGTGAGCCTCCGTGATGGGCTCACGGATTTCGTTAAGTGTCATGCTCCAACGTTGAATGAATTTTTGGACTGGTTCTAATGGGCCTTCTTTCATGCCCATCAATTGATCCAGTGTGATTTCTGGCTTCAAGTTATATTTGAAGCATGTCACAAACTGGGTCAACAGTTCTTCCAAAGTCAAAATGGATGAGCGTGGCAACGCGTGGTACTAATCTAGGTCTTTCCCAGCTAGGGACATGACAAAGACGTGAATGATCATATGCAGCCACTGTTGTAATAGCAAATACTCCGACCAGAAAGTGACAAGATGGGTATTGGGATTTCCTTCCCCATCGTACTTTGTGAAGTGCGAGAGGAACATCCCGGGTGGTAATATCAAAGTAGGGATTGTAGGGTTGATGGGGTCGTCTTGATAGAAGTCCATGACTCGTATTGTATCGGACCCAATAGCCTTGAGGTGTTTTACTTCCTCAGTTAGGGTCTGGATGAGCTGAAATGCTTGGTCTAGACCCAGTGATGTGGTAGATAGCTGAGGGACTACAGAGGTAACTCCTACATGCAGTATGGTGGTGGTGGCAGTTTGACCCATCGGGGTGCCGTTGGAACTGCCCTTGCTAAAGGTGCTGTTTGCGTTGTCCACCACCTGGTGGGTGGTATTGTTGGAGTGGTAATAGCGAGTTGAGTCACCGGATAGGCTGTTTGGATTACCGACGGGATAGACCATGGCCCCGTACTAGGATGTATCATTTGCGGGGTCGGATAGGCCTAAGGGTGAACATAGTGAGACATCTACGATGGTTGTAGAACGGACGAAGAAGCGAATGGGGTCCACCACATGGATGGGCCCGGGCAAACCACAGTGGACAGAAATGATGCATAGGTAGGAATTAGCGTAGGAGTTATGTGCGATTGCAAAGTAGGTATTGCATGGATATGCGGTAGGGTAGTTGTGATAGGCGTGTTGCGCACCGTGGGAGCGTGCTGATAAATGGCTTGCGACTACACAGTTGCTACGGGGGAAACTGAGGAATGGAGGTGATGATGCATTGGGAATGTAGCATGGCTACCCATTGTAGTTGTGATTGTAAACTGCTGAAGCATAGGCGTAATGATAAAGGGGGTGGTGACAGATAGCGGGTTGTCCCAGAAGGATTGGGTAGGTGGGATGGGAACGGGGTTGACCTGACCTCCTTCGTTAGATTGAGAATCGAGTTTGTCTTGCCCATCTTGAAAGGCATCATCCTAGTTGGACGTTGTGTCTTGTTGCTTCCTAAGCTTGGTTAACTAGATTAGTTGATCTAGAAGCCTTTGGTATGCTTGCGTTAAAGGCAAAGAAATGCCCAGGGTAGGAACAAATTCCTCCCTATTGCAGTAAGTGAACTCGAAATCCAAGGGCAGATTAGCTTGCACCTTTGCACAAAGGAAACTATAATGCTCGTGTTGCTGGGCTAGCCCCTTAGGTCGTCGATTTTGGATTCTAAGAGACCGGCGTGCTTCCTGCATTGGATTCAGCCATTGTTTGACACTAATAGTGCCTTGGACCACGAAGGGCATCTCCGCGTTGAGGGTGTCCATAGCGGTGGTGGCAGAAGCCATTGCTAAGGAAGTGATTATGCAAAAAATGCAAGAAAAATGCAGCAGAACAGAAGGAAAAAGTGACAAAAGGATGGCTTTACGTCTTGCCGGATTCCAGGGGAATCGTCAGGGCGACCGATCTGTACCACACAAAGCATAAACAACCATAGAGGGTGTCACATCTATGCCTATGCATGATGAGGTACAAAGCACGTGAAAGACTACCATAAGGCAAGTTTAGTTGACAAACGATCAAGAAGGCTTTATGTCCCGCAGGATCCCGGAGGGACCGTCGAGGCAACCGACCTGCACCACACAAGGTGTAAAGAACCTCCAAGGGTGTCACATTTTCACCTACACTGGTTAGGGTGCAGATCACTTGTAGGACTACTGTAGAAAGGAAGGGTAAGTTAAATCACCATCGAAAGGCTTATTGTCTCGTAGGGTTCCGGAGGAACCATCGAGGCGACTGATCTACACCGTACGATGCGTAAACAACCTCAGATTGGTGTGAAGTCTATGCTAATGTAAGCCGAGGTGTGGAAGGCATACGAGACTACCATAAGATGAGCAAATTAACTAGTGACCAGGTAGGCTTTATGTCTTGTAGGATCCTAGAGGGACCGTCGAGGTGATCGGTCTGTACCATGCTGGATGGGGGTACAGAACATAGGCAAGACAATCGTAGGATGGGAAAGCTAGCTAGCAATCAGGCAGGCTTTATGTCTTGCAAGATCCCAGAGGGACCATTGAGGTGACCAGTCTATACCACATAAGATGGGGTTTAGAATGCATGCAAGACAACCGTAGAATGAGCTAGTTAACTGGCGATCGAAGGCCTTGTGTTCCGTAGGATTCTAGAGGAACCGTTGGGGTGATCGATCTGCACCGCACAGAGTGTAAACAATCACAAGAGGGTGTCACATTTATGCTCATGTGTATCAGGGTGCAGAAGGCTCATAGAACTACCATGACACGTGAAAAAGGCACCAAAAGGCCCTCCTTCTAGCACCAGAAAACTATAGCAACCGAAAACGTCGGCAGCTGAAAAAAAATGTCAGGGGGTCGATGGACGTGACAGTTCCAACCCTGTGTCCACAGGAGGGTGGTGCTAGGTGTGTGCAAACACGAGATGCCCTGAATGGTCTGGTCGATCAAACAGGAACTTACGTCGATGTCGATATAGCCTTTTGCAACGTAAATAATGCGAAATGCGAGATAATGCTTATGGGTAAATAAAGCAGGAGAGAAACTATCAAAGTGCAACAGTAATAGGAAATAATGCTTAAAGATGAAAAAAAAATAATGCAAAGAAATAAGACAAAAAATAGGGGTTAAAGTAAAGTATGGTTAGAAACATGCACCGCTACAAAGCTATAAACTCGTCCGGTCAGGATGGATACAAGCAGCTGCACAGCGTGATAGAGTGCAGAGGTCCCGAGAGCAATTGAGGGGTGCCAGAAAAGGGAAAGAGCTATGCGTTCAGACATGAACTTCATGTACAAATCATGCAGGGCTATACCAAGGTGGTAGAAAGGAGATGGGGATCTCACGCTAGCCAGAAGAGACTCTCTGTTTCTAGTGTTAAACAGAAGACTTTGATTATTACAATACCGGCTAGAGAGGAAATCTTTGTTTCAGAATGTCAAAACAAAGTCCCCACTACTTGGAAGCTTCTTGCTTCCAGAAAGATGAGAATTCTTTTGAAATTGCCAACTTTACAACTTGTTGACTTTTCTCAATTGCGGGTATTTTTCTTTTTTTTTTAGTAAAACATCGTGGACTTGTTACATGCTGTTTGCCAGGATATTTATAGGGTTGAAGGTAAGCAAAAAAATAAAATAAAATTTGAATGCTAAATGCTACAGGCTTGTGCTATCTTACTGGTGCTACTCGAGCCATTTGTGACCATTGGGCTTACAAGACCATTGCAATGTGAATCTGCCATGCAATAACTATGATCTACCACGCTGTAATCGTGTCATCAGCGTTTGGAGACGCGTGTCAACGGTCTGATTAGGTGGAGTGCATTGATGTCGCACAACCACCTCTTTACCTTGCTATGCTTTGTGATGTAGCATGCTCGGTGTAGCGTAGCACCTTGTTACATATTCTACTGTTTGTTACATGCTTGCTACACTATGGTACGCTACGTAGCGTAGCAACTTGCCTTAGTTAGAAGAGTTTTGCTGATTTGCAAAGCATTCTCCTGTGATGCAAGTTTTGCGAACTTTGTTGACTTTGCCTTTCGAACTACCTTTTGTCTCTTCTGTAGGATTGCTACGCCTTGCTGCGCCGTGTAGCTCAGCATAGCGTAGCAGAAGACATAGTTTGTCGCTTCTTGATGAAAAAAGGACATCACCGCAAAACTTGGAATTGGGCGAGGGGAGTGGGTAGTGAAGTCATTACCATGCTACGTTGTGTGATGTCGTGTAGCATGGAACTTTGTTCTGCCATCATCTTCTGAAGCTTGCTATGCTACATAGCATAGCAGGCTTTGTAACTTAGAAAACTTGCTGAATTATTTCTTGTGCATCTAGGATGCTGCCGTCGATTCTGCATGTTGGTCATAAGTAGGCTACTGGATATTTAGGCTACTTTGGTGGGCAGGTAGGATGGTATAGAACCTATCCATGCTCAAAGTAGAAAATTTTCCAAACTGGCCGACCTGGACTCAAAGCGTTCTTCTCCCGATGAACTTCCATCATGCTGTGCGGACTGCAAGATCCTGGTGAGGCGAAGATGACCCCGCATTTTTTAGGGTGTTTTAGTATATAGATATAGGATCTTGCTAGCAACACTAAGGGCTAATCAAAGAAACATCCTTTCTTTAAGAGAAGTCCAAAAAAAGCTGGTAGAGTTGGAGCCTCATTGGAACAAGATATTTATATGGAAGATCCTCCTAGAAACAACAAGCTTTAACCATCATCAAATATAAACATGCAGATGATCATGCTAATGGAGATAGTATCAGATTGGATCAAGGCAGGAAAACTTCCTAGGAAAATAATGTATCCAAGAGTTCCTTTGATTTATCTACGAGTAGCTAGAAATCTACCATGCAAGGCTCTATTAGATTCAGGTTCTAGAGTTCACTTGATTTTTCTTGAAACATACAAAGCATGGAACCTACCGACCTTAAAGAAGGGTGCAGTTGTGAACCAACCTTCTAGAATATCAACATAGTCATTACACCAATCCACAACAAATGAAAAAAAAATGTATGTGTAATAGGAAGTAGGGGTCACTAAACCAAAAGACACCTAGTGGCCAACAACTAAGAATGTTCAATTATCCAAAACATGCATGGAACAATTTGAATTGCTTATGAACTCCTCTTTTATGAAAATGATCCCAACTAAGAACTTACAAATGGAAATATTAAATCATAATCACACACCAATAGAAAGAGGAACTAAGCTCTTAGATGATTAAAATTCAATTACCATCATGATTACATGGGATGATAATCAAAACACTAAGTCATTCAGGATGGTAACTAAGAAACCTCAGGCATATGACCCAAGGGAACTAGAGTACATTTTTCAAACACTTGTTCATGAATTCAGTCATGGGGGAGATGCCTTATCCTAATGTAGGAATTAATAAATTCTTTTTAATTTTTTGTTTTATAATTTTTTTTCTAATTTCTTGTTATACCTTTTTCTATTTTCTTGATACAGTTTTCTCAATCTTTTTTACTTTTCAATTTCTTAATAATTTTTTAATTCTTTCACATTTTCCATTCTTTAATAATTTTTCATTCTTTACATCTTTTTCCATTTTTACTATCTTTTTCATCTTTCACATACTTTGTTGTCATTTTCTTTGTAAATATTTTTGATTACTAATAAAACACACCAAGAAGAAGGCAAGATGTAGTCCAATAAGGCAAATATTTCCCTATGTTATCAAGTCATAAGGGATTGATTATTTGTACAGTGAGACCACAAAATTCATCTATCCATTCCATTAATAAAAAGTTCTTACCATGGCCATAATGATATTCTTTCTATCATAAAACTAAGAATAAACTTGTGATTATTATGCTTGGACCAAAAAGCAAAGAACCAAGTGGAAATGTCAAGGGTGTGACATCAAGGAAATTTGTGGATTCTCCTGGATTACTACTATGAGCCCTATCTTGTTGCTTAGGTTGTATTATATCCTTATAGATTTAATGAAAAATGGAAGAGTACAATAAGTGTTGCCTTACCATGCCACTCGAAAGACATGTTACCCATGCCTAAAGGTAGTCCTTTGGTAAGGTTGACATCATTAAAAAATAAAATAAATGCACAAGAATAAATTTCTAGGGGTACCACTGGAAAGGCATGTTACCCATGCTTAAAGGTAGGTGGCTTCTCAAGAATGTAAAAAATAAAATGTGTAATTAATAAAATCCTCCCTTGGACAATATGCCAAGTGATGATACTCCTTGCAATAATGGTAGTGTTACAGTTGTGACTCTAAGAGATGAAATAATGCAATGTCATTGGAATGTGGTTTGGACTTGGTTTGAATCTTAGAAAAAAAGGCTAATGATTATTTTAACCACTAATAAAACACAAGAATTCATTATGCCTATGGTAAGACACCTCCTATCCCAATTTCTACAATTCCTTCTAACTTCATCTCATCTCACTATATGAACAAGTATAACTAGTGGTTTTGTGTACATAGTGTAATTTTTCCAACTTGGTGATACTAACATGTATGTTTTGCTAAACAAGTATGTATTACATTCAACTCCTTGAGTGCCTAGGAACACTTTTAGGTATAGTTATACAAGGGCATTAAGGGCTGGAGCCTGCTTTGGAGAGGACCCACTTGTATATTTGTTGTATCTTATACTTAGCGAGTGATTCCACATCATCTTGAGCCTTCCATCAACAATAAATTTTAATAAAAAGTTCTCTCACTAATTCAATACATCCATTCATACACCAAGGGTTCACACCCATTTCTTATCCATTCAAAACACTTAACAAACTTTCATATCTTGAGATTTATTCTTTACACACTTTCTATGCCAAATTGTCAAGAAAAATATGCATCATTCATATCTTTTAAACATTCCACATGACTCATTTTTTGTCAAGAAAAATCACTAAAAATTTTGAAATTTTCTAGTGTGATATTATAGCTCCAATATTGAATCACCTTCGATATTGTATCTGTGATATGAGATCGCTGATATCATTAATTAAAAAAGGTATATATAGCATAGGGGACTTAGAAAAATTTTAATTTCTCACTTTTGAAGCTAAGAGAGTTTTTGCCATTTTTTCATCTAAACTAAGAGCTCTAACCACCCAAACTTCAAATGCTCATAACTCCACCCTCATAGCTATGATTTATGAGATTCTTGAATCTTGTTGATCATAGAGCTTTCAACTTAGTCATGGGAGGGTGCTTAGCATGATATTGATAAGATTTTAGTTATAATTTTCTAAATCTCGGAAGGTATTATAAGGGTAAGTACAAAATGGAAAATGAAATTTCTTTTAACAAAAATCAATCACACTACATCCAAAAACACTTAAATAATCCTCTTAATAAACCATATAAACTATTATAAGCCATAAATAAGAGATAAATAGATAACTATGATCGGTTATAAGAAAACTAACACCTAAGGGGTTCCTTTTTTGAAGATTTTTCTAACTTTACAATCATAACATGCTAAGAACTTGATCTAGTAAAGGGTACAAGTAAAGAAAGAGTTATTAAGAATTTGAGTAAACATTTTAATAATTTTTAAATCCTTGGTGATTGTAGATGGCCTCAAAAAGAGGAGCAATAGGAGAACCTTCACAACTAGCAAGTAAAAGGCTAAGAAGCCATGGGCAAAGACGAATGGGGGAATAGATGCCATAAGCAGACCATGTGGAGCAGGAGGCTCAATTTTTCAGTCTACATTAAGAAACTCCTAATACAAGATACTTGGCCTAGGATGAGGTATATGTAGCAACCAAAAATGTTAGAGGTTGGAATGGTATACTAAGAGGTTCATGGGTGCAGAAATTTAACCCTACATCCATGTGAGGGCCTACTGGAGATGGTGATGGGATGCCCAGAATAGTCTTGTCAATCAAATTGGGACTTATGGAATGCTATGCAAAAATGAATGCTAAGGGTCCATGATGTCAATGAGCGTAGTTAAGGTTTCTAATGCTAGATGAAGGTGCAAACGTGCAAGTATGTGCACAAAATAGCAAAAAATGTAGGTAAAATGCTAGAATGTAAGAGAAAATGCTAAAAATACATGGGAAGTGAGAGAGAGAGAAAGCAACACCATCCCAAACAGGGGAAGCATAGTTAACTGCAAGAGAAATGAGAAGGTACGTGGTGTACAAATAGGCATAGTAGGCAGTGTAGTGACAGTCTTAGGGTATTTGGGCTATGAAGGCTAGCATTCAGGTTGGCTACCATGGTGTCCTATGGGATGAAATGGATATAGTGTCTTGAATGGTGTGCGATGGTGCCAAGTGCTAGTCTAGAGTTTGCCAAAATGCCAAGTACGCTTGAACATAAAGATTGCCTAGAATGCCAATGTTAAAATTTGCCAACTAAATGCTTCAAATTGCCCCACCCCTAAAACATAGAGCATTGAGGTATTTATAGGGTTAGGGTTTCCATGAATTGTAGATTGGATGCCATGTGGTATAGGGGTAGTTGGGACTCTGCTACACCCAACTAGGCTCCCACTAAAGCAAAAGGTGTTCTACTGGTGTGCTTCAGTGGACCCTATGAGACTGCTAAACTATGACTACACTACCCAAATTGCATGTGAAAATGTTGAATAGACAGTAATGTACTTGAAAATAATGCAAATAGTGCAATTTTAGAGACTACGCTTTGGGACTACACTGTCCACTCTCTCAAGTGGTGTCAAGTGTAGGTACAATTCTGAGACACATGGGGGGTGCAAAAGAAGTGTAAGTTGCTAATCCTACTTGTTGAAGGTGTGTTGGAGCTGAGACAAAGGTTGATGTTGCATTCTAAAGGCTTTTTAAGGAAATCTTGGTAGACAATGGTGACTACGCTCTAGAGCATAGTCCCAATAGTTAGAAAATTTTTGCAAAACTGAGATTCAGTGCTAACTATGCTGACTATGCTCTGGAGCATAGTCCCAATAGTGAGAGTGTAGTTCAAGTAGTTAGAAATTTTTTTGTAAAACTAGTGTCTCTATGAAGACTACCTTGACTACGCTCTAGAGCATAGTAGGGACCATAGTTCAGTAGTGAGAAATTTTGCCAAACTATTTTTCCCATGCTTAGTAAGCTTAGTGGCTCCTAGCTTGACAGTTAGGAAAATTTGCAAAATTGACTAGTGGTGTGCTGAATACATTGACTATGCTCTAGAGTGTAGTCTTAGTAGTGAGAGTGTAGTCCAACACTTAGGAAAATCTTGCAAATCTAGATTGTTTGTGCCAACTATGTTGACTACACTTTAGAGTGTAGTCTTAGCAGTGGGAAGCGTAGTCTCAACACTTAGAAAAAAATTTCCTTGAGTTGACACTTAGAAAAATTCATAGTTAATACTCGATGGCCTAAATTTGGTGGTGTTTCATTGGCCCCTCTTTGTTGACATCTAGAGAAGTGGCCCAAGAGATGTCGACAAAGATCATAAAACACCATAGTAAGCCAGGCACCAACATCACTCATTAGCACCTAATCAGTTGTCACTGCACCATGATTAAGAGTCCCAAGGGTAATGTTATGATGGAGGGAAAGGGTGTAGGTAGTGTGCTAGGGGATAATAGGAGAATGAAATGCAAATAGTGTGATACTACAAGATGCAAAGTTAGCATGACTGCTAGTGATCATGGCACCAAGGTGGCTTGTCATCAAAATAGTGATCCCTCGTTGGAATGCTTATGAGAGAGTTAGCATCCATGGCACTAGAGTGGCTTGCCCCTGAAATTGTAACCTCTTGTCAGAATTCTTATGAGAAGGTTGATGTGGATTCAAGGTTGCACTCATTGTGAAATTTTAGCTCTGCTAATTTTTGCTTGGGGACATGTTTTGCTCTGTTTGCTTTTTTTTTTTCTTTTTTTCTTTTTTTTTTTTGCATTTTGATTACGAGGTGAACTTGCTTTAGGCTTTGTGAATTGTTAAATGCTAGCTATGGGATTCTTTTCATTAGGTGGACTATGTTCCACCTAATGGGCTTTGCTTTGATGCAACCGTGTCACATAAGTAGGACAAGTGTTTCATCCTTAGGATGATTTGCGTTACACCCGCTTGGGCTTTGATGATCTCATAGAGGCTCCTCATGGGATGAGTTGCATTATGTCCATCATAGGTTTTGTGATTAACTTAAAGTATGCCATGTGCATAGAAGGGGTTTGCAAGCTTGGTAATGCAAGGGAAGGTGGGGAAATGCAAGGTGAAAAGGGTAAATGCAAGTAGGCCATAGCAAGGCAAGAGGGATGTGTAGTCTTAAGTGGCTTGTTTAGTCCAATCATGCACATCAAAGAAATGTGATGACTTACTACAATGATGAGATGCATCCTTGCATGATTACCTCTAGGGCTTCATCCTGCAAACACAACTCAAAGAAAACAAGAAAAAAATCACACAACATGAGATGCGAGTAAACTGTTGGATGGGAGGGTACTACAAATGCTACAACATCTAAACTAGTTGCAATTGTTTAAAAAGCTAGTAAAGGTGCTAGGGGCGATGATGCTATGGGTGCTTGATCAGGTAGTGTTAACACCAAGAGCTCAAAGCACCAACAAAAAGCCCAAGGCTAGTAGTGCTAGAAGTGTTACTTGGAGCTAGTAGTGCTGGCATTAATGACAAGAGCTCTATAAGATTAGCAAAATTCCTCGAGGTGGTTATGAAAGATTAGCAAAATGTTGAGGGGTGGTAACACTGCAAATTTTCTATAGGTTTCTCTCAATGATAGGAAATTCACTTTGGAACTACAACATTTACCCTCACCCACAAGATGTAGACAGACAAGAGGGAGGAGTTGGAAGTATTCTCACTTGCTTGTTTGTAGAACTATGTGTGGTGAACTATGAACCTAGTTTAGGATCTTGGTAGACCATATGATTTGCTAGTTTAAGGTCCTAGCATACCATGGACCCAGTTTAAGGTCCTGGCAAACCATGATGCATGCTAGTTTATAGTCCTAGAAGATTGTTGTGTGCTAGTTTAATATCATAGCAGATGTCTATGCCAATTTATAGTCATAGTAGACTATCTATGCTAGTTTATAGTCATAGCAAACTATCTATGCTAGTTTATAATCATAACAAACTAATGCTTTGCCAATTTATAGTCGTAGCAAACTTTGGCTTATCTTACTTCATTGAGATGTGGTGCTACATATTAGGCATAGTAAGGCTTCAAATATAAGTGGTTCATTGGATTGGAAAATTCATTGTCATCATGGTCAGTAAACTTGAATGCTCCATTGTGATAGGCCTTGATGACCAAGAAAGGCCCTTCCCAATTGGTTGAGAATTTGTCTGTAGGTTCATGAATGACCTTGAGGACTAAGTCCCCTTTCTTGATTAGGTGTTGATGCTAATTGTGACAATGTTTCCACTATTGCATTTGTTGGTATCACCCACTACAATCAAGTGTCTGCATGGACTCCTCCTCTATTGAGTTAAGGTTCATGGTTCTCAACTTGTCATTTTGAGCTTTGTCGATGAAGCTTGGGAGGATCACTTGAAGTGAAGAAACCCATAGTTCAATAGGAAAAATTACTTTAGACCCATAAAAAAAACTGTATGAAATCTTACCTATCATCATTCTATTTGTTGTGCGATAGGCCCAGAGTGCGTAGATCAATTGCTCATGCCATCATCACTTGCTACTACTAAGCATCTTCTTCAAAAGGTTGATTGTGACTTTGTTTGTGGCCTTCACTTGGCCATTCGCTTGTGGGTAGTACAATGATGAGAAGGAATGTTTAATACCAAAGTGCTCGCAAAAGGCTTTAGTTTTTGCACTACTATACAGTAGCCTGTTGTCCATCACAATTGTAATGGGTAAACCAAAAGAGGTCAATATGTTGTCAACGACAAATTTGCAAACATGCTATGATGTTGTCTTGCTAAGGGAAATATCTTCAACCCACTTGGTAAAATACTTAGTCACAATTATAATGAAGCTATGCATCATAGATGACTTAGGCATTATAGGTCCTATGATGTCCAACCACCAACATTAGAATGGCCACGTGGTCTGTGTTGTGTGCAGTTCAGTTGGTGGCAACGTGACTACTCTTGTAGATATTTTTGGTAATGGCTTAGAGTACATTACTTTTGCAAATGATGTTGACTTGACTATGGAAAAGATAATGCCTTCACTTCTTGAGTGTGAAGACTAAGGTAAGGCAATTATTTTCCACATCATTATACTTTGCTTCATAGGCAACCAATGCATATCTTAGGTAGTATATTGAGACCTTTATGCCATCATCTCACTTTTGACAAAGCAGAGAAGTGATGGATGTGTCAGAGGTAGCAAGGTAGATGTAGAAGGGTTTATCTTCTTGTGGAGGGTAGACTGTTGAAAGTTAAGCTAACTCTTGTTTAAGGTTGTCAAATGTCTCTTGGCATTGAGATGTTCACTTGAGGTGGATTCCCTTTTTAAGAAAATGTTGCATTGGCTGCAACTTGTTGGTCAACCATCTAATAAACATGCATATGAATTGCAATCTACCCTGCAACCCTTGTAGCTCCTTAAGTTTAGCCGGTGGTGCTAAGTTGATAATGGCCTTAACCTTATTGGAGTCTACACATATGCCTGCCTCGAATAATATAAAACCTAGCATGTAGGTTGTCTTGATGCTGAAGACAGATTTCCTAGGTTTTAACCTAAGTTTGTGCTTTAGACAATGCTTGAGTACAAGGTCCAAGTCATTTGCATGTTTGTGTGCTGCTTTGGACTTAACTGCTATGTTGTTAACATAATCATTGAGTAGAGCTAACATGTAATTGCTAAAAATGTACATCATGGCTTGTTGATAAGCTACTCCTACGTTCTTAAGTTCAAAGGGCATCATAGTGTAACAAAATGTACCTCAAGGAGTTATAAAGATAGTATTGAGCTAGTGCTTTGAGAATCCATCCATGAAGGATAATAAGGCATGACCAGTCATAGTATTGACCAATTGATCAATACTAGGCAATGGAAAATTGTCTTTAATACTTACCTTATTTAGGTCTTGGAAGTCTATGCAAATGCGTATGCTTCTATTTTTCTTGGGTACAACCATGATGTTGGAGACCCATTCTACATAGTTAACAGCCCAAATGAAACTAGCTTTGTAGAGCTTAGTGATTTCATCATAGACTACCAATGCCATCTTAGGCATAACCTGTGAGCTTTCTACTTAACTAGTTTTATGCTAAGATTGAGGATTATGTTGTGTTATACTACATAAGGGTCTAGGCCTAGCATGTCTTCATACAACCATGTGAATGCCTTGATGTTATCGTTGAGTACTTTTGTGATGTTTTGGGCATGTTTAGGCTCTAAAAAAGAACTAAGTTTCAATGCCTTTACCTCGTTGTTAGGTGTTGCTATAGGGATTTTAATGAGGGGATCCTCAGTAACATCACCTACCTCTAGATCTAGAGCCTTAACTAGATGGTATGGCTAGTCTAGTGGTGCCTCTACGGATGTTACGTATTAACCATAGGATATTGGGTCAAGGTCTAGGAATTATGAATCAATACATAACGTGGGATTGCCATGGGGTTTGGTGAGGACCAGAGGTGAGTAGAGATGCTCATATGTAGTCATGTTATATTCTTGTGAAGGTCCTGCAAAAGAAACCAGAAAAACATCAAGCTACACCTATCTTAAAGAGAGCAATATGCATAAAATGAAGAAAAGAAATGTAATAAAATTCTAAGTACACACATGTGATGTTAAAAAAGCAAGTGATGCATGAGCCAATTTTAGGCCTCAACAAGCCATGGGGTGCTAGTTTAAGATCCTAGTAGACCATGGAATGCTAGTTTAAGGTCTTAGCAGATCATGAGACACTAGTTTAAGGTCTTAGAAGACTGTGCTATGAGCTAGAAGTATTATTTTAGGTAGGGTTGGGAGTGCTTGGGATGCGAAGTTGGATTGGGTGTTCACAGAGTAGCAAGAAAAATTCAAAATTTTTCTAAATTTGGAATAGCCAAAAAAATAAAAAAAATTTCTAAGTTTGGTGACTATGCTCCCACCTAACTATGCTCTACACTACAAAAATAGGGTTGAGCATTGTCTCAGGGTTGGTAAATCATTAGGTGGTCCTGGGGGGTATAAAAGCATGTTTTACTTTGGGTAAGTGTGTCACTTTCAAAGGTAAAAATGCAAATCTTCAAAGCATAGCGTAATTTGTAAAGAGTGTAGTTGCTACTAAGATGTCTTGCCAAAGTGGATGCCAACACCCCAAACTGATGAACATTGATGAGGGAGAATGAACATTGGGACACCTACTATAGGTACATGTGGAGGAACGAAGGGCACCACCACCTACTAGGTACCCTAACTATGTTCTTCCCTTGTTGTCATTTTTAGTTTAGCTTGGCCTTCTACATTCGAGGGTTTGGGGCTTTGCATGTTATTGTTGGCGATGCCTTGCTGTGCAAGGGCTACCATCATTATTTTTAGGATCTTTGATTATGTGGGGAATCAACGATGTGCGTAGGTTTTTTCTACATTTTTTAGGTGAGAGTTTAGTGGAGGCTGCGGTTGCTGTAGTAGCTAGCGCAACCACATATGAGAAGGCTATGGGGTTCCCTTTGGATCACACGTAGTATTGCAGGGAAATGGCTACTATTGGTGCTTTTTGCAGAAGAAATTTTTTGTTTTATTTTTTTTTTGAATTTTTGTAGCATGGGACAGGGGATTGGGTCTTGGTGACGATGACTAAGAGTCACCACCCATGGGGTTGAGGGCACAACAGAGGGTTTCTACCATTTCTAGTAATTTTTTAAATGTTTTGTGTGAGGTGTGCAAGGTGGGGATGAAGGCATTGGTGGTGGCCAACGTGGCTTAGCATAGGGCTAGGAACACGGCAAGGGTCTACCCTAAAATTTTTTTTATTTTTAAACTGTTGACAATGGTGGAACATTAGGGGCAACAAGGGCCATAGAGGTGTTGAGCGTTGCAGTGTGACTGTGCAGTTATAGTGATTGGGTGCAGTGCCAAGGACACGTTTCTACTATTCCTTGGCCTTTTTATTTTGAAAAATTTTTAGTTGTCATGATGGGGCAGGACAAGTAGTGTGGTGCATGGTAGCATCATTGGTGCATGTTAGGTGGTGCAACCCAAAGAATAGTGATCATGGTGAGCACTCAGCATGCATTCCTCCTCATGGTGATGGAGGTTGTAGGGCACACAAGGAATGGTGGGGCTGAAAGTGTGGTACGTAGCTTCATAGTAGAACACTAAATGGTGGAGAGGAGAGCGTTGGGGTAGTGACCAAACCTTAGTTCATTGGCCATAGCTAGGACTACACTCTCATCTTAGAGGTGTAGTTGATGTCAAGTGTTCATTGAAATTACTTGTGCTCAATAGTTAGTTTTCTTTTGGACTACACTTTATGGGGAGTGTAGTCGGTAGTTAGAATTTTTAGTTATAATTTGGGACTACTATCTATAGTGTTCCAAAGCATGGCCAAAGTTAGAGAAATTTGCTGTCTTTTTGGACTACGCTCTTAGAGGTAACTCAAAGTTATAATTTTTTGTGACTATTCTAGACTATGCTGCCCAGAGTTAGAAAATCTTTGTGAAAGTTGTGCAAAGTGCTAACTTGTGAAATGTACAATGTTAATGAAAAATTGCCAAAAAATGCATAATGTAATACTAAATTTGCAAACATACGAAGAAAAATGCTAATGTTATGCTATGAAAAATGTATTGTATCCCAATGAGTACCAAGCATGTCAAATGTATGTATTGGCATCCTATAATGTGGGGCCCCAAGGACCCTAAGATATTTTTGCTAATCCAAGGCTATTTTATGTTATTTTTTTCTAGGTTTAATTTTTTTTCAAATTTTTCATCTAGCGTATACTAACGCTTCATTTGTTATTCTGTTGTGATTGCAAGGTATTGCTAAAACCCATCCTAGTCATTGTGGAACTCATTGGTATTCTCTGTTGCATGAGCAAGCCTATCCCCAACATGCCTGCACCTGATACATGGGTGGATTATCAGGTAGTGTGGTTCCAACAAGGGGCATGTAGGTTTTTGGCATTCCTACTGCAATACTTTGGTGTGATGATGTGGTCACACTTAGTGACGGAGGCTACGAGCATCATCACCGAGACATTGTTGCTTGGGGCTAACTGAGACATATTAAGGTTCATGTTTGATGAACCTACCACTAGTGATGATAGAGTAGGTGGTTAGGTATGAGGTCCCAAGGATGCTCAACCCTTGTTTAGGATTTAGCAGATGCCAGATTTCTCTTGCTACAATAAGAGTAACACCCTCTTTTTTACTTTTCATGTGCAGACTTTGTTCCAAAACCCACTTGGAACTGTATACTTCCCTGGAGGGTAAGTGCCCTCATGATTTTTACATTGTGTTCTTTTGCTTCTAGCTCACGCTAGGTTGAAAACTGCTCATGCCTACTACTAGATTCAAAGTTAATGATTAGGGTCTCCATGATGAGAAAGAGGCTCTTGCCTTGACTCATACCATCCTAGAGGTATTTTTCTTTAGCTCAAATGTTCAGGAGGCTATCCTCAAGTAGTTGGGAGCTAATCTAAGGGATTACCCTACTTGGTATTTGAGGGCATTTTAGCGGTGCAAGATCCATGATTGGATTGATGAGGAGTGGGTTGGTGGTGAGCTCAACCTTGAGGAGCTACTTGTGCCACCACCTCCATCTTGCATACCATTTGTTTCACTTAAGCATATATTATTTTGGCTTTTATCCTTATTCACATATGCCTGTTGATTGCCTTTTTCTTGATTTTAAAATTTTTTTTTGCCTTTGTTGCAACTGCAATTGCTTCAGGAGAGGTGATAGTGGTCACTACAAGCTGCACTAAGGCCATCCTCATCATGAAATATGGTGATGTGGAGGAGGCACAACATTGGTTGTGCCACTAGGCCTTAGAGGCATTAACCAATTAGCTCACACATGCTAGGTTGATGGACCTTTTCTTGGCTGATGAGTGGCAAGGTACCCCTACACTCAACCATACGAATATGAGTCTTTCACACATGATTTGGTTGAACTCCGCAGATGGGCTAGTTGTGGTATCGAGATAGTTACTCGTTGATCACAGTTTGTTGTCTTCCCACCTGGACTAGTAATTGCTTTGTCACATATGGTTTAGTTGAGAGTGAGGTGTATGATATGTTCCTAAACTAATGCTACTCCTGAAGGTAATGGGAAATAACTTTAACTAAGCTAAGAGGAAAAGGGAGAGAGGGAGCTAAGCTAAGAGGAGATAGGGAAAGAGAGTCTAAACTAGCCTAAGTGTGATGAGCATACATTCCTTAATCATCTATACATATCTTTGACCTTGTGCATGACTACCACTAGGATTACCAAGTGCATGGCCTAGGTACACTACTGGGATATCAAGTAGTCACACATAAATGCTCATGATTAAGCCGTACCCATTCTATGTTTAATAGGAGTTTAGGGTAAAGAGATGTTAACTACACTAACCGAAATCATCAGTGTAAGGCTAGAAGGGAGAAACAAACATCGAAAGATCATTGGACAGACATAGCTGGCCCTGCCTTCGCATGAGGGCAAGCTGGAAAAGAAAATAAAGGCAAAGTGCCTTGGATGGTCTGCACACAAATCAACCAAGGACTTCCCCAAACGTAAGCTATGGCTTGTGTTGGGATTATTGTAACTGATGTTTGAAATGTAAACAGGGACGTACAAAATGCAAATAGAGCGTATAAAAAAGTGATATTGTAAACAAAGCATAAACTAAATTTAAAACAGAGTAAACAAAATAATGGAAGGAAAAATGAACTATATTGTATTACTTAGAACAAATGTGCACCAGTCAAAGCATAGCTGCACGTGTAGATGGAAAGTCAAGTGCTAAGCCCTGGGGTGATATGCTTGTAGGTGCTTGGATGGTAGGAGTCAGGTGCACTCGAGCATCCAAAAGTTGCCAGTTAGTGTTTCCTAAGCTGTCAACTTTCAAAATTACCAACCCCATTTATGTGAATGAATGGGGTATTTATAAGGTTTGGCTAGGTTCGGGTGTGGACCTCACAGATGGATCAATGGTTGAGAAATGACAGAAAAATGGATCATGTGACAAGTGTTAGATGGACAACTACGTGTCAATTGGTTGTGCATAGGCGAGCTATGTTCTTGACTAAATGCATTGTATCTTACAACTTGTCTTGGCTTACACAACCTAGCTTACGCCCATAGAAGCAGATACAATTTGGAGTGTAAGAGCTTGACCAACTCATAAAATGTGAAAATTTACAATGAAAATGATAATGTACAACAAGAGAGATTGACTCTAGCTTGCTTGAAACTTCTTAGTCCTGATTTGACTGCTATAGGATGTTGATTTGAGTGGTTTTGTGGCTGTTTGAGGCATCTCTGTTTCACCAGAGCTTCCAGTGTGAGTTGATTTTATCTTGGCATGTCCTCAATGTGTGTTTGACGTGCTTTTGATTGGGTGTGATTAGTGCTCATGCTACACTAATGCTGTCAGTGTGACCTCAGCGTGAGTGAACTAAAAATGAAATATTTTACACCAAATTTTGATCTTTGAAGCCTGTTTCTTGGGTACAACAATTGCCTGACTATGGTTGACCTTGAGAGTGATTTGCAAGTCAAAAATTAAGCTTGCATATTGTTGGCGACCGTTTGGGATGCGACCGCCAACGAGTGTCCTTGAACAAGATTTAGGTGCCTGCTGGTCTTTGGCAACACCAAGGCCCAGATACCTCCAAATAAACTTAGTAGTTAATGTGAGTATGTGTGTGTGTGCTGTTGTGGCATGTGGTTGTGTGAAATGTAATGATTGCGTTGTGTTTAAACTACAAATGACTTACTTTAAAGAGATTCAGCCAACTTTGCCAAGTACTGTGAGTTGTTGAAAGTTTCCTATTTTGTTCAACTGCCTAGTCTATGCGGTCCTTATAATACCT